>JARHVA010000304.1:635000-800000 GCA_037957365.1 Torreya grandis | reverse complement strand
CATTTAGTGTATTTTAGTGATTTTGGCCCATATTATGCATTGTCGTAGAATGTTGTTTAGATTAATAATTGTAGCACAATAGTGATATAAATTGGATGTCTACATTTTTTCCCTATTTGAGAAGGCATTTTGGGACATTTGGTTGAAGAGACATTTTTTTCAAAGAATGAAAAGGTCACTATAATTAGAAGAAATAAATTTCATTCCCACTTTCTATTTTTAAATTTTTCATGAATTACGGAGAAACAAGTTTACAAAATGCCCCAAACATAATTTTGGTGGCCCATAATGCCCCCTTGAGGGGCAAATGGGAAATTTGAAAATATTTGTTGGGTGGGCCCTCGATCGAAAGAAATTATAATCTCATTAATTTCAGCAAAAAAGCTTGAAAAATAGAGCAATTAAACGAAAGTTAAAGGAAAAATTGATTAGAGGGGCTAAAATAGTATCCCAAGAAAGATAAAATGATGCAACTATAGGCCTAGGGTGAAATTTTTGAAAAAATTACTATATTTTAACCCATGGGGGTAAAAATAGTTCATTTTTCACCCTAATTATAGTAAATTCTAAGCTCTAGAATTTGTATATGAGAGAATTGAACAAAATGGACGATATCCCACACCACCAGCATCTTAGGGAATGCATGAGAGAGTAATGATGACCACTAGGGCATGGAGCATCAGTAAGTACCTTTTTTGGTTTTAAATTGGTCATTTATTGAATTTATTACATGTAAGAAGTGGTATTTGGGATGATCCTACCATTTTCCCAATTTGGAAAATGGCAAGTTCACTCGTGAAAATAGTGGGAATGCCATGAGATTAGCGATATCACCAACCCTTCAATGGGAACATGGGTCAAAATAAAGAGATCACCAAATAAATGATGAATCATAGTTTTAGGTGAATTTTTTCCTGTCAAACAATGAATTCACCAAGATCAGCAAGGTCACCCTGCCAATTGGTAAGAATGTCCTACAGAATAATGGGAATGCCCTGCTAAATGGACGGATCATGATGAACAGTGGGATCACCCTGTAGAATAGCAAAAATGCCCAACTAAATAGTGGGATCATAATAAATAATGATAAGAACACTAGAATAAATGATAATGGGGCCCATAAGGGATTAGTCTAGGCCCAAAATTATAAGAAGTGATAGAGACATAGATGATTAGTCTAGGCCTCAAAATTAGAATAATATGATATAAAGGTAATAGATATGACATCATATGCTTTATTTTCAAGAGTGAGTCATGATTATCATGTCATAGGAGCACTACTCCTAAGTACTGTGATGATAAGGGTTAATAATAGATGAGATCATGGGCATCCTTATAGTAGTGGACTTATATCACCTAACACGCTTATCAATGATCCATATAGATAGAGCATATTTGTTAGTGTTGTTAGAGATATGGCATTTTGAGACTTATATATTTCATCTACTAATTGGGGAGGTGATGGTAACAATGGAGGATGTGCACCAAATTCTACATTACCTATGTGAGGACCCAAGATTACTTTGATGGGGATAGGGTGATAGGTTATACTAGATGACCTACTAGGAGTAGTGGAGTAGGAGATTATGGATGAGTGCATAGATTTGGATGCACTTGAGTACTTGGCTTATCCCTCAGAGGGTGAATTAGGATAGGGGATAGTCCCCCTAAGGTAGTTGTGTTGATAGTTATTGTCAATGACCTTCTGCTACCTAACAAGTGTGGGAAATACTCTCCCTTAGGGTTAATTATCATTATATAACAGATGTTTGATTGGCTAACATAGTTTGCATGGGGACCTATGATTTTGGTATAGCTTTATAGGGATATACACATGATTGTGTATCAAAGAGGGCACAACATAGGTCACAACACATTACTGTAGGTATGGGCCTAGGAGCACATCATAATTGCATAACCCATAGGGCCATAATATTAGAGGGTACTACATGATCTTATGGCTTGGGGATGGTACCTGATAAGGCTAAGGATGTAGGGACATTTGGTAGACCTACCCTATTACAAAAGAGCCATCAATGAGATAGAGGATGGGGATTTCATTTGGCATCCCTACCTAGGGACATAGTTTACATGGATGGAAGACCTATAGGTGATCAAATATGTGATCATATCATGCTACATCATAGGGTGACATGATTATGTGGTAAATAGGTACAAGCTAGATTGAGTCTATTAATAGTTTGGTATGTAATAGGATGTCTTAGAGGGTCCACATTATTTTTCACATATGACTAGGGAGATCAGGGAGTAAGGGCCACTAATGCCTAAGGCAAAGGTAGTAATAGATTACGATAGGGTAGTTTATGTTTTATGGGACTATGTAGGAGGGGATCAAAATGCAAGAGTGATTAATGCATATGTCACTTGGTGTTTAGGATTGTGAACCATCTAATTGACTAGGCCATTATCCTTGTAGCCAATTTTGAGATAGAAATGGGTGCAAATGAGGAGGGATTGGGGATAGTCCCTAGCATAGTATAAAGGGGTTAAGTGCAGGCTTATTTAGCCTCATGTGGAGTTTTTTATAGCATTTGGTGAGTGAGAGTTTACTTGAATGGAGGTTTAGGGCTAACACAAGAGAGGGATGAGGCATATAACACCAAGATAGATATAGGAGCAGGGTTAGCAAGAGCCTTGGCTGATGTGATTATGACCAAGGATGATGCCTTGCACATGAAGTATAATGTCCTATGTACCAAGGATGAGATAACCTACTATAGGTGGGCATATGAGGTGGCAATTCTTGTAGAGCAAAGAGTGGCCTCCTATAGGTAGTATATGAGGTCATAGTAAAATAGTCAGACCTCTAAGTCTAGACATGGAATAGATTTTGAGTAGTCAGTGATGTATCTAGCTATATAGTGCATTGTTATAGGGCCTCCACCACCACATCCACCAGTAATTTCAACATCGGGCATGGATTAGATTCTTCAGTAGAGTCCTCCCAAGGACAAGTAGGATGAGAGCCTATTGGTTGAGCTCTCCTTTTTGTACTTATGATATGTATAGATATTCTCTCAACACATATAAAAATGATTTTTAGAGATATGTGACATATATTTTTGGTTTATTTCTACTTTTACATAGACTGTTAATATTATTTGATTGTCACATGATGTTTTCATTGATATTTCACTTGTTATGATATGTTTCGATAAGCTAGTTTTAGGAGATGCATGTCCTTAGTTAGCATATGGATGTCGATGTGTTTATTTTATTTTATATATGACTAGATGCTAGAATATGATTTATGAGATGCATGTTCCAAACTAATCATATAAATAGTCAATTAGACTCACAGTGTAAGCTAAGAGATGCACGTCTTACATAGAGTCTTGTGTTAGGTATGGCATATTTAGAAATGATCTTTAGAGCTTCATAGACTTTTGGATTTGGAGCACTTGGTGTTTACTATAGAAAATTTGAAATTATGCACCATAAGTATGAGTAACTTATAATAACATTATATTTTTGTTTGTAATTGGTTAGTTCAAATGTGAAAATTTATAACTAAGGATAATGATAAAAATTTATCAAAATCAAAGTTAAAACTATTTATGTTTAAACAACAAAGATAAAAAACAATACACAAATGTAACCTAACTTAAAATCAAGATATGAACAATCAAAATTCAAGTAGGAATAAGAGTGTTTAAAACCAAAGCAAGAATAATGTGTTGTAAACAATGTGAAACCAAGATAATCAAGATCCACGTGTTGTAACAAAATGTCCTTGGAAAATAAATAATTAATAAAACAAGTCAAACAGAACTCTAAACAAATCAAGCCTAAATTAAAACTAGTCTAAAAATGTTTACAAAATGCATTTGAACACAAAACAACAAAATAATATAAACAACAAGACAAAATAGTAAAATAAAACATAAAAAGAGACGCACAATAAAACACTAAGAAGCAAAGAACAAGATATTAATAAAAAGGAAAAAATAACAAAACAAATTTAGAGAAAATAACAATCCAACAAAACAACAATGAAAAAACACAACAAAATACCAATAAACCGAATAAGAACCCAGCACAATGCAATTACAAACTAACTAATGAATAATAAAAATAAATGAAGAGATAATAAAACATAAAAAAATAATTAAAAAAACCAAATAAACACACACAAAAAAGGGTTAGTCACAATGTTAGTGCAAACATAAAAATAAATTGTCCATGCATGTATAATAGAGGCATTACTCTCTACGATAGGGTGACCCCTTATCTAAGAAATAATGACACTAGTATAACAAAACAATAACAATGGATACAAAGTTTCCCCCAAGTTATAGGTAAATAAAATAAAACAAAATAGGGGGAAAAGAATAAAAAGAAGGGGTGGTCGAGTTGACCTCAGATGTACAAGGCAAGTGGAAGTTGCCTACATAGTTCCATGGATGAAAAATCTTACATGAACTTCATGTCAAATGTAGTTTTCCAAAGAAATGGGATAGAAGAAAAGTGATGATAATAAAACAAGATTGGTATTGTAGAGGAATAAGAAAATGGGCTCACACAACAATGAATGTGTTAGAGATAATTTCTTGTAAAATGGCAAAAGCATGAGATCGGAATATACAAAAGTGCAAGGCAATGTTTTTGTTATTTTTTTATCAGTTTATAAATTTTTGGGTTTTTGGGATAAGCAACAGAAATGAAATATTAACAAAAGGCTCAGGGAACTACCTAACTGAGGAGATGCACTTCCACAAGTAAGAGTTCAAACAATATCTAAACTAGATGCAATGGGGATTATGAGTATAAACAATGGCATAAGGAACTAACTAATCAAGGATATGCACATCTAAGAGTAGGAGTTCCAATAATAGCTAAATCCAACTGCAATGGCCCATGTGATCCTATCGAAGAAATAATGCCTACTTAATAATAGCAAAATAATAATAGAATATTATGTAGTATTGGATAAATCTGAAGAACCATTCAATAGGCACAAATTATGTGTTGGTACAACTTTGTTCACTTGTCTATAAGAAGGCTAAAAAATATTGTTCAAGCTAAACTACTTTGTATAACTACCACTGAATGTGTCTAGAGTGCCTATGAGTCATAATAAGGGTCATAATTGGTTATGAAATAGAGTTCTCTAGGTTACAACTGTCTAGGGTATGAAAATAATATTATTCTCAGTAGAGCAGTCCAGGGTTACATTAGTCTAGAGTGGGATAAAAATTAGTCTAGTGGAATATAAATGATCCAAAGTGCCAATGGTCTAAGGTTACAATTGTTTATAGTAGTAAAAGAATATTGTTCACATTATAATGGTCTAGGATATAATGAGATAGAATAAAAATGCTCCAAGATAGGATGTTCTAGAATATAATAGTGGGATAAAATGACTTTGACACAAGTTACCCCCAAGTAAGGGTTCTTGTAGACAATGGGTTAAAAGGTTGTCAAGCATAGAACCACTTAAGATGTACAATATTCATGGGTTCTATAAGTTTTTTTCCATCTAGATTAGCTAATCGATATGCCCCCAATCCATAGTTTGTTGTGACAACATAGGGGCCCAACTAATTAGGTTTAAATTTAACCTTCTTTTTACATTCAAAATTAGTGTTCTTCTGAATCTCCTTCAATACTAAATCACCAATTTCAAACTCCCAAGGGAGAATATGTTTGTTATAGCTTCTACGCAATCTATTCTGATATGATTTTAAGTTGTCCAAGGCAGTGAAATACTTGCCATCAAGGAGCTCAAGCTCTTGTAACCTAGAAATTCTATAATCTTTATCATCTTCAATGTTCTTCAAAGACAACCATAGTGAAGGCAGCTCAATCTCAATCGGGAAAATAACCTCTATGCCACAAAAAAGAGAGTATGGAGTAGATCCTGTGCAGGTTCAATGACTAGTGAAATAAGCCCAGAGGGTGGAAAAAAATTGCAAATGCCAATTATGTCTAGCATCATTGACAATATTCTTTAGGATTGATACAATGGTTTTATTTCATGCCTCAGTTTGACCATTACCTTGTAGGTTATATGGTGATGAATTTTTATGCTTGATTTTGAATGTTACACAAAGAGTCTAAACATCTTAGTTTATAAATGATCCGCCATTATCAAATATAATATGGTTTGGGATGCCATATCAACAAATGATATTTTAATGAATAAACTTGGCAATCTATTTCCCAATGGCATAAATGAGATGAATAGCCTCAATCCACTTAGTAAAATACTTAGTTGCAATGAGAATATGTTTGTGTCCATCAAAATAGGTTGGGTTGATTTTTTAGATGAGATCGAGGCCCCATATAGAGAACAACCATGGTGTAGTAATTGGTTGGATTGGCAAGGAAGGTGCATGTATCAAATTACCTTGATATTGGTAAGCAACACACTTCTTAATGTGATTAAAAGCATTTATTTCCATCTTGGGCCAATAGTTACCTATTATGAGTATTTTCTTGACTAAGACTACACCATTGGTGTGGGCCCCACACATTCTTTCATGAACCTCCTTAAGCACTAACTTAGACTCTACCATAGATAAATAATGAATAAGCATTCCATCATAGTCTTTATGATAAAGCATGTTTCTAAAGAGGGTATAATAGGCTATGAAATGAAGGGGAAAAAATTGGATATTATTGGAAAGGTCAGGTGGAAAGACTTGTTCATGAAAATAGTATAGATGTATTGGAACTAAGGTAGTTCAAGTGGGGTATTGAGACTATTAATAATGCATACCCTCTCTAAATCTAGCAATACATGATCAGGCTATAAAAGGTTTTCAATGAGAAATTCATACTCTTTATCACTACTGACAATTTGTAGCATAGACCCAATTATTTCCATTACATCAGCTAATCTATTATTGGCTTGTGGTACCTACTCAAATTATAGGGATTTGAAATGAGTTTTGAAATAAATTTAGAATCCTCATAAACCATTAAGCACTGGATGTCCCACTATACTTGTTGGTGTTTTAGATTTACACCCAAGTTGAGCAGAAGATTGTTCAAGTCTTTTACTCAAATATAGTACAAGATGGGACTGATCCTAGATTGTGGGTATCCTAATAATGGAGTAGACCTTTGGAGAAGGCTGGCTTCCTTCTAGATCTATCACCTAAACTAAACCTTAACTAGCACTTGCTTACAAAAGGGAGAGAGATTTTGACAATAACTTATAAAGCATGTAAAAGAGGTGATGCACCAATGATTTGATCACTCAAACTCACACAATACACACTATGAGACACTTTTAATACCAAAGACTATCAATCCCACATAAATATTTTTGAATAAGGCATTAATTAGTTATCAAATTAGCATGAGAGGGTAAATATCCACTTTCAAGCTAGACAACAAACTATAAATTACACTTATAATGACCTATAAGAACTACTAAGCACTCTCTAAAGGTGAGAAAAATCATATATAGACAAGGATCATACATTTCCTTAACCATAGTACATGAATTCATGGAACACACTTCAATCTAGCTTAGAAAAATGATGGAATTTAGTCTTTATTGCATCAAAAGGTGTTACAGTACAAATTTCGATAGAGTTTGGTCATACCAAAAAGAGGGATCCATTTCAAGGCTTAGAAGATTATATTTATAGAAAAGAGAAAGAGAGAGAGAGTTATATATTGAAAGAGGCCTAATCACTTATGATGCATTAGCACTCTAGAAGATTATTACTCAAGATCTTATTAAGAAGGCACAACTTCAAAGGCCTTGCAAAAGAATTGAATGCTCAATTACCTCTATCCAATTGCCAATTATTCATTTTAGGACTCTACGCCATATTTTAATGGATTTATTAATGGGGACTAACTCTTGATGCCTCAGAAATGATGGATCCATGTCATCCTATAGATTGAAAACCAATCACATTCATTGGTTTTCCTATAGCTTTCATGTCGATGAGATGGAACTTGCTAGATATTTGATCTTGCTTTGACACTCAATCACCACCATTTTGTCTATGGCAAGTCCTAAAAGACCTATTCTATGTTTCTAGAGCTTTTATGGCCCCTTTTGATTTGAAAACATATATTATGGTTCGATCTTGGGCCATCTTCAAACTCAGCTTCTTTGTACTTACTTGTCTCAACTAAAAAATAGCTCGTCGACTTCCAAAAAAAATGTCATAGGCATACCCTCTATTAATTGGTTATCAAAAACTAACTTGGATCATTGACATATTGACCAATCTTGCTCTATTAGATCTTGCTCATTTGGATGAATGTTGATCATTGATCTTTTACCAACTGAATGCATTTGTGCCACTTGTCATGTATGAATTTGCCCTTAGGATTCACTGACTTCTTTGACCTTACACTCAATGTTGATCTTGGATACATGATTGAATGCATACCATTAATTTATCTGGGCCCATTAACCTATCATTCACCTCTTCATGTTGGATATTTTATATGATCAAATGTAGATCATTGATCTAAATATTTTAAATCAAAATAGCTACTTCATGAGGCCTCACTTTGACATCTGTGTACCTATATTTGACATCTACACGAATGTATTTGATGTTCACATGATCATCAATCTTTGATCCCCAATAGATGATTATTGAGATTTAATTTGATGTTTTTGTGGATGTCTTCATTACATTTGAAAACCAAAGGCCATTTTTTGTGCTTGAATTTGACACTTGTGGGACTGTCCTAAACCTTTTTGAAATTAAATGACTACTCATCGTAGCCTAAAATTGACATTTGCACAGTTGCCATTACCCTATTAGAATATAAATTCCTTGGTTCATTTATTTCAAACTTTTATCTACAATCTTTTTGTATTAGACACTTTCCCAAAGGGATGACCCTTCAAGACTTTTGCATTGGCCCCTTTCTTGAAAAATGACCCTTCGGGGTTTTTGTTTAGGGCACTTTATAAAAGAAATAACCTTTATGGATTTTGTTTTGGATCAATTTCCCACAATAATGACCCTTCAAAAATTTTGTTTTAGATAAAATATCCAAGAGAATTCAAGTTTTCAAGACTTTTGTTTCAAATAAAATCTTTGAAATAATTCCTGAGACTTAGCCAAAAACCCCAAACAAATTTCATGAAAGAATGAATACTTAGTCAAATAAAAGGTTTTAAAGAATTTAGTTTTAGCCTAATGAAAGATGAAATAATTCCTAAGTAAAGACTTAGCAAAAAAAAGGTTTTGTACTTATCTTTTCCAAGGTCTATAAGCTCTTCTGAACTCATGCTTGAAATGCTTATTGATTATTGAAGGCCTAAAGGAACTACGAAGACCTAAAGCTTCTGCAGACTTATTCCATGACCTTGAACTGCTTAGTTTCACCATGAAGCCTACTCAAGAACATTTTTCTTTATTTTATAGACATGTCCCCTTATAATTTGACAAAATACACTTTAAGAAAGCTTAAAGTGTTTTAAAAGCTTTACATTGTATGTGATCCTTTTGTCCACTCATTTCATCTAGAAATCTATTCATTTGTTCAACCATTGGACCACTCTCTCAACTACAACCCTACTACATGATTATCTAGTCAAAACTTTGTATGTGGGCCAATAAAATGGCCAACATCTTTGGTGACTCAGTTGGGCATCATGCTTGTTATGCTAGAGAACTTGAACCATTTACATGACTTCTAACTCATAACAGATAATACATTTGTTCCATGACTGTAATAAACCTCTTGATTGAAAAGATAAAGGATTCCAACATACAGGGAAAGAAATAGACTTGAAAGGGAAACTAACCTAATAAAACAAAGGTGACTAAACTGTTGAACAACTATGAAAACAAAAACACTTATTTAGAACAAAAATAAAGGAAACTAAAGTGTTATAAAAATACTTAGAGAAAAAACCAAAACAACTAACTATGTGCAAGGAACATAGATTACTTAATGGTAGTGCTTAAGATGTATCCCATTAAATGGGATAAGAAGATCTTCACCATTCATCCTTGTGAGTTGAAAAGCATTATGGGATTTACAACTAAAGATTGTATATAGACCACTCTAGAGAGAATCAAATTTTGTGTATTTTTTTGGCTTAGCTCTATCTTCATCCCACTTGAGGACCAAATCTCCTTCTTGAAAACTTCTTGAATAAGTTCTTGTGTCAAAAGATCTCTTTACTATTGCTTGATGGGCCTCCATGGCCAACATGGACTAATGCCTTGTCTCTTTTAGCTCCATGAGCTCAACATATCTTATTTTCATTATCTCATTTCTAAAAGCTCAAGTTAATGCAATAATTCCAAAGTAGGGAATTCAAGAAAAATAGGCATTCTTTCTTCCTTACCATATACTAGCTTATATGGAGAATTGGTTATGGACCTTTTATAGGTGATCCTATTAGCCCACAGAGTTGACTTTAATTTTATATGTCATGATCTCTGATTGTCTTCAATATTCCTCCTAATGATCTTCAACAAATTACTGTTAGTGGGCTCAATAAGGCCATTGCCTTGTGGATAATAGTTTGATGAGGTACTAAGGAAAACACTATGTTGAACTACCCACTGACTGATCTTAGATCCTATAAAATCCATAGCATTATCAAAAATTATGGTTGAAGGGACCCCAAATATAGTAAGAAAACCTTCATAGAAGTCTAGAACATTGGTTTTTGAATTTACTTTTTTGGGAATATTGGTGTATTACTCCCATTTTAGTAAGGATCTAGAGTAATAAAATCATTAAATATATGTGTAATAATTAATCTACTAATTTATATAATTTGATTATAATTTGAATCTTTCTAAAAATAGTAATAAGAGATATAAAATAAGACTTAGCTAGAAACTAACTGAGACAGTTGTTGCAGGGTTTGGAATTCACTGTACAGGTCTAGGATAGTGTCACAAATCATGATCTAGCCTTCATTTTATGATTGGACAGGAGCATCAAAATAGGACACCCTAGGGTATAGTGTTATAGTCCTCTTCTACCACTATTGTCTGAGATATCTAAGCTTTTGGGTTTTGTTCACTGTGTCCATGTGAGCCTACCTATGAAATCTCAACTGTTGGATGTTTGTGAAACTCCCTATAGAGATGATTTAGTCTTCAAATCCTAGACTCCATTTTATTTTGACAAACTTTAGGAAAGAGTGGGGGTTAGTGTGTGTAATATGCATTGAATGTGTATTTGCACCCCTTGTGTGGGCACGTTGCCTATATACCAATACTCTAAAGAGGGATCAAGCCATATGTAGTTCTCCCACTTGATGTGCTTTGTGAAATAGTGTGTATGAAGATGCAAATGCTAAAATTAAGTGTGCTTGAGGTGTCTAGAGACTAGTGTAAGGATTTTAATAAGCTTTTAGTAGTAGTTGGCTATATACAGAGAATAGGAAAGATTACCTTAGTGGTTTTGCTTGTATTCTTGCTTGCTTTGTAATAATTGCCAATCCCTTTTAAATGAACTTTGAATGGGATTTTATAGATATCTATGGGTCATGGGTCAAATGTATTCATGTTAGGCCAACAAGAAAGAGGATAAGAACTAGAAGAAACTAATTATTGGAGGTAAAAATGCACTTAGACAAAAGCATCAAAAATGGACACCCTAGGGTTTGATGCTATAGTCCAAGTTGGGCACTATTGTCCTAATGGTATGAGACTTAGGGGATAGATTGCTAGAATCAAGTTAGAAGGCTAAAAGATGACTAAGAGTCAGTGAAAATATGCATATGAGGGTCATGATAGTAAGCAAGAGGGACCTATAGGTTGGGTATCACAATCCACACTCAAGTTACCAATTTTCACATTTTATATGACTACCTTTACCCCCCCCCCCACTTTATTCTAGTGATGCAACAAAGAAAAATACTAAGATAAAGGAAAAATAGAAAGCATACCTAAAATTACCTGTAAGGGCGAAGCCCATGAAGTTGTGTGATATTTAGTGTGCATAATGAGAGCACATTGTGAAGTTGTAAGAGAAAATAAAGAGTAGATTAGTTCTTACTAGATACGCTATATCTAAAATAAGAATGTAAAAAGATCGGTAAGAGAGAGAAGAAGATAAAGGAATGAATACACCTCACTCGATACATGAACTAATACAAAACTTGTTGTGATGTTGAGTAATGTTGGATGATGCTGAGTAATATTGGATATGTGTTATACCAAGAGTAATACAAGAACAGAGCTGAGTGCTCAATTCCTCAAGAGTGGCTCAAGAATGTAAAGGCTAGCCATTTGGCTCCATCATCACCCACTAAGTGAAGCTATGTGATCATGTGTGTGTTAATATATGTTTGGATTGTATGTCCAATCCCTCTAAATAGGTGGATTAAGAATATAAAGGCTAGCAAGTCCTTTGGCTCTATTATTGCTCTATGAAGTGAAACTATGAACTGATACCAGTATGAAATGTGTGTCATATGAGATGGATTTTGAATCCCATGAATTTTTTGTAATCTAAAAATGTAGTTTGGATCGTTGAATGTATGTTGGAAACTAGGCCACTCTTAGCCACTCTGAAAAGTGGAGATTAAGCTTGTATGAAAGTCACTCTGAAAATTGGCACTAGGCTTATATGAAAGCCATTTCATAATGTGGGTTTATTGCTTGTATGAAATCCACTTTAAAATGATGCCAACCACCTATAGATGGAATAAGGCACACAACTACTGAGAATGTCTAGGTAATGTATTGAACTTGAAAAGAAAAAAATTCAAATATACCATGCACATTACCCCCAATCACTGGTGTCTGAAACATGGACTCTGATCTATAATTTATACCAACTACCCTATCTAAAAATTTAAGTAAGATCCATCATACCATGCATGATTCCCCCTATATCTAGATTCTCTGAGAAAAAATTATATTGAAACTATTGTATCTAAACTAGTCTGAATGTGCAAAAACTATAACTAAACCTACTTTTCTACCTATTTCTGGAAAAACTAATTTTTTTGATATTTGGATAAGAGTGCTAGAAATGGACACCCTATTATCTAGTTCTATGTTCCAATCTTGACACTATTGTCCTGGGGTGATTCTAATAACTATTTTGTAATTCTCACTATCTATCTAGTTTGTTCTACCTGTTTTGAAGTATGGTTGTTATATTGGATGTTCTAAAAACTTTTTTTTGACCATTAGAAGCTTTGATCTCTATAAAAAAAAACCCTATTTGTTGTCCCCTCTTTTGAGGGTAGGAATGAATACCCTGTAATGACTATCCTCAGAATAAATATCCTTTTAAGTGTATTATGTTATGAAGAGACATGATATAGCAATGATAATCGACAACATATCTTAAGATATAACATGGTTTGTAATGAGAGATTGTTAGATCAATAGGGGTATGCCTAGATAGATATAACAATGTAATAGCATATTAAATTTACTAAATTAAAATTCGAAGTCTGGTTAGTTGTTATTTGGCAAGGAGGTATGGAGCATGATGTCCATCATGGCATCTAATAAAGTAAGATAATGCATGATGTGGATCATGGCATTGTAAATAATTGAAAATTAATCAAGAAACAAGCACACAAGGCAAGAAGAAATAAGCATACAAGATAGGCCAAGGGGCCAAGAAAATAAGGGACATGGGCACATATCACTCAAATCAGAAAGCAAGCATACAAGGCATGTTAAAATGCCATAGACACATATAATTTGAAATAAGCAAGGTTGTTATGAAAGCCACAATCACATAGAATAGTATAAGCAAAGGACATTGGAAAATGTCCTAAGGCACACATGTGAATAGAAGCAAAAGACATTAGAAAATGTCCTAAGGCACATATAGGAGACAAAATAAGAACTGAGTAAATGCAATCACATCTAGCTACAAAGTAAGAAAGGAAAACATCTATATATTGGAAATACAATTGCATCTAACTAATCAAAGTAAGAAGTGAAAGTATGCAAGACATGTAGTACAAGACCAATTATATGCTAAAAAATACACAAGTGTTATATACTAGTGAGTGTTGATAGGGTAATCTATGTAAGCTGGTAAATAATGTATATCAACATGATAACTAGAGTGTGTGGTGTAGGAATGACATAACTTGGATGGTGTAGTTATGTAAAAAATGCTCCCAATGAGTGAATATATCAATGTATGTCATGTATGTAGAAGTAGGATGCCCCCTCAAGGGGTAGAGTGAAGTAATCAAAGATTTGGATATCACTACACACACTCAAATAAGATCAAGTGAAGTATGGTAATGTAGATAAATCGATAAATAGTATCATAGAATAGTAAATGTAAGTCTAGCATAGTAGTACAAATTTAAAGCATGAATAATTCATACAATTGAAATTTTTTTGATGTTTTTGAATTGTTTGAATGCTTTTGGATTTTGAATCTTTTTGGAGTTTATGATATGAGATATGTACAATCAACCATGAAAAGACTATGTACAAGAAATATTGGGCAGCTATGTACAAGTAAGGCTGAGAAGAAATGATATTAACTGATGAGTCTCATGTGAGACTCCTTATCAAGGTATCTTGTATCAAGGAGAGGGATTGTGTGTGATTGTGAATCATGCTGGAAGTGCTGAGACTATGGATCTTAAAGTTGTATATGTTATAAATTCTCTAAAATCTCTAAAGTAGAAACCAACTATGGGGTCTCCCTGTAGCTCTAAGAAGTGGATGAAACTATAGGGATATTAAGGACCTATCTTGTAGTAGTATAAACTCTCTAAACATGTGCTCTATGTGTAGAATCATAAGACCTCAATGATACTACTCTAGGTGTGAATATTATAGCTGGAAGCTATCTAGAATCTTAAAATTATGGTTACTCTAAAAGAGAAATCTGTGGAATTGTATAAACTCTATGTGCTGATGATGGAGGCCTCAATTATGTCTAAATTTAAACTACAAGTAGAACTATAATTGGTAAAGAAACTAAAATGATGGTTGAACTTAAATTGGTGACTACAAAGTAGCAAATGGATCTACAGTGGGAAGTGGTAACTCATAGAACTTTAATTGTAATAACCTGATTAGCATGAATGAATTTCATACATGTGTGAACTGTAAAAGGTACTACTCAAAGTTTTTGAATCCATGGTCGACCAAGTAACATATTAAAAACTCCTACACTAGGAATAATGGTGAATGGTGTGGCCACATGTGTTGGACCAACCTGTAGAGGAAGTACAATCTCACCCAATGAACTTTGTATGTGCCCACTAAATTTGTTGATAACTATGTCTGTCAATGTAATATCCTAATATGAATATCCTAAATGATGTAATAATGTCATAGTGCACATGTTCAAATTGGATCAATTATCTATGAGAACACTATGAATAGGATGATTATAAATGTAGGCTCTGATAAAGAGTGCATGATAATTTGAATCATCATCAACTATTTCTTGCTTTGAGAAGGAGATGGAAGGTCTAGCTAGAACTCTGGAATTATATACACCAATCATGTTGCTCTAAGGATGTAACTCGAATGAAGGTGCCCTATATGTATCTACTGGGGATGTGCATGATATGCATGGTGAACCCCTGATGTGTCCCCTATCTCTTATTTAGAATGTTATGAAAAAAGATCTAAGAAGATTTTCAAAGCTTTATCCTATGTTTGCTTTTCCTGAGGAGGCTCAAGTGAAGTGCTAAGATCAATAATGTTGTCATCTATCAAGTCTTGTATCTTGTGTCTCAAATTGATGCATCAATTTTTTGTATGTCCTGGTGCCCTATGAAATTTATAAAATACATGTTGATCATATCCCTATGGAAGAGGCTTTGTTGGATCAAATTCCTAAATAAGAGGGAAAGATATGACATTACATTCCAAAAGCTATTGTAAAACTCTAGCTGGAAGAACTGGTAGATTGGTAAAGGCTCACTGAGGAGGTGTTGATAGGACCACTCATTGAGGGAACTCTAAATTTGCATTGACTATAGGTTGACTCTAAATTTTATTATCATTGACCTTGAATTTGTATGGGACTCTGTTGTTACTCTTGTTTGTTGTTTTTGATATACTTATGTACTTGAGTTTGCCCATTGTAATTAGCTTGACTTCCCTTTCCTTTAGTGTATGACATAACTCAGTGAAGGAAGAAAACCTTCTGAACATTATTGATTTATGACAAGATATTAGAAGACTTTGTATGAATGGATCTTGTAACTCTTGATCGGCCATGTAGATAGTCATCTTAGCCAAGATAGTCTTATATCGAAGAACATAATCTATGAGATGCTCATTTGACCTTTGTTTTTGTTGTACAACTTGGGCATATGAAAACTTATTACCAATGTTGATGCTAAAATGAGCTAGGAACATGTCAGCTAAAAGATTGAACACATTGATCAACCAATTCAGTAGACTATAGAACCATTGTAAAACATAATCATTTAGACTACATGGAAATAGCTTGGTAAGTAGCCAATTATTTAGCACATATTCCAAGCATGATGTGTGAAAATCTCTCAAATGTGTCTCTGGATCACCCTTGTCATCATATAGAGTAAGCTTAAGTTGAACAAAACCTTGTGGTAAAGTTGTAGAAGCAATGTGATGTGCCAATGGTGTATGCATTAGATCAAAATAATCCAAAGTCTGTGTAGGTCTAGAGGCACCTTGCTCAAGATGTATCACCTTGGATTGAAGAGATCTTATCTCTTGTACAAGGGTTGTCACATTAGGAGACAAAGATGTATGAGTTGTAGCTAGTGGCATAGAGGAAGGTTGGGCTACTATAGGGGATTGTTGAGAATAGTTACCCCTATAGTGTCATGTGTAACTAGTTTCTCTTTGGTTTATAAAGATTGACCATTATTCACTTTTTATTATTCCTCTTGTAGTATTTTAAGCATGTCATCTTGCATGTCAGGATGTTTAGTTAAAATTTCTTAAATTTCCTTTTTATCAGTTTCATCAAAACCAATATAATGGGTCATTATTAAGGTAAGAAAACAAATTGAAAATTGTTTGATTTTTTTGTAATAATTTTTAGTAAGCAAGGTGTTATAAAAAAAAAGTTCTAAATATAGAATATGTAAAGTCCTAAAAATAGCAAACTAGAAATTGCATAAAAAGGATACGAAGCTCACAAACATGTAAGGTGATACCTTAAAAATAATTGGGACCGAGTATATGCAACTAGGGTTTTGAAAAATGATTTATTTTCAAATTACTAAAGAATTTTAAAATTTGAAGTGACTTTCTTATTGAAGTATGCAAATAAAAAATTAGAGAAATATAATAAAAATACTAGGAAAATACCAAGACTTAGTATGGGCAATTAGGGTTTGAAAGAAAATTACTATGAAATTTTAAAATTTAATGCTAATTTATTATTTTATTATTTAGGTAAAAAATTAGAAAAATATATGAAAAATACTGGGAAAATATCAGGACCTAGTATGGACAACTAGGGTTTGAAAAAAATTATGTTAAAATTACTATAAAATTTTAAAATTTGATGCTAATTTATGATTTTACTATGCAAGTAAAAAATCATAAAATAATAGGAAAAATTATTAGGAAATTTACCCTAAATATTTTAAGGTTTTTACACACAAATGAAGTAAGTCAGGTTCACCAAATTAATATACTTTTTGGGGAATATTGGTGTATTATTCTTATTTTAGTTAAGGGTCTGGAGTAATAAAATCAATAAATAAATATGCAATAATTAAGCTATTGGTTTTTATAATTTTACTATAATTTGAATTTTTCTAAAAATTATAATAAGGGAGAGAAAATAAGACTTAGCTAGAAACTGACTGAGATGGTTGTTGCAGGGTCTAGGATTCATTGTGTAGAACTGAGATAGTGTCACAAATCAAGATTTGGCCTTCATTTTATGATTGGATAGGAGAATCAAAATAGGACACCCTAGGATCTAGTGTTATAGTCCTCTTTTGTTGATATTTTCTAGGAGATCTGAGCTTTTTGGGTTTTACTCTCTATGTCTGTGTGAGCCTTCCTGTGAAATTTTGACTATTAAATGTCTACAAAACTCCTTGTAGAGCTGATTTAGTCCTCAAACCATACACTCCATTATGTTTTGACAAACTTTAGGAAAGAGAGGGGGTTAGTGTGTGTAATATGCATTGAACATGTATCCACAGCCCTTGTGTAGGCACACTACCTATCTACCAATTCTTCAAAGAGGGATCAAACCATATGTAATTCTCTCACTTAATGTGATTTATGAAATAATATGTATGAAGATGTAAATACTAAAACTAGGTGTGCTTGAGGTGGCTAGGGACTAGTGTAAGGATTTGAATAAACTTGTAGTAGCATTGGTTGGTTGTATGCATAGAATAGGGAAGATTTTCTTAGTGGTTTTGCTTGTATTCTTGCTTGCTTTGTAATAATTTCCAACCCTTATAAATGAACTCTGAATGGGATTTTATAGGGATCTATAGGCCATGGGTCTAATGTATTCACATTAGGCTGACAAGGAGGATAAGAACTAAAATAAATTGATTGTTAGAGGTAAAAATGCACTTGAATGGGAGTATAGGAAATAGACACCCTAGGGTTTGGTGATATATTCCAAGTAAGGTGATATTGTCTTGAGGGTATGAGACTTAGGGGGATGGATTTATCATGGAAAAAGGAGCCTAGGTCAACTAAAATCAGGTCTAGAAGGCTATAGATGACTAAGAATTAGTGAAAAGATGCCTATGAGGGTCATGAGAGCAACCAAGAGGGACCTATAGGTTGGGTGTCACAAGCCACACTCAAGTTACCAATTTTTATATTTTACATGACTACAGTTTCATTGGTTTCTTTTAATACCACTACGTCTATACATTTAGTAAAATAATATGTGGTAGCTAGGATCTACTTGTGTCCTGAGTTTGAAGGTGGGTTGATGAGACCAATAAATTCCAATCCCCATTAGACAAAGGGTTGATTTACTAAAATTAGTTAAAGAGGTAAGGTTGTAAGCTTCACCTCTCTAATAAATATGACACATTATTTGCATTTCCTATTCCATGCATGAAAATCACCAAATAAAATTGGCCAATAATACCCACCTCTCATGATCTTGTGGGTTATTATCCTTGCTTAATAATGTCCTCCACCATTTCCACCAAGGAACTACTCAGGTAAGCTCTATGTTTGGCCTAAAACTATGCATCTTAGCAATATGCCATTGAGATCCTTTTTGAAAAATGCATTATCAACAAGAAGAAAAGGAATTGACTGCAATCTAAAATATCTCCTCTTTGAAGGGGTCAGATGAGAAGGATAAATACCATCCTATAGATACCTTACCATATCTTGGAACCAACTAGAAGATGAGATCTGATTAGTTACAACGTCTTCATCATTTGACATCATAACCATTCCATTAGTCTCCTACAAGTCTTGGGCTAGATGTTCACAAATTCCTTTGCCTCTAACTAGTTTTGTGACCTTGATCTCAACATCATATTCCATGAATTTGGTTATCCAACCAACTCTCTTTTCATGTATATCTTTGTTTAAAAGTAAATCTTTGACACTTGGATGTGCAACCATCAAATGTATCTTATTATTGGATAGCAAGTATCTAAAAATTTTAAGAGACTTTATGACTGAAAGTACATGCTTTTCAACAAAATAATACCTTGTTTCATATTATTTTAAGCCTTTACTGAAGAATTCTATTGGTTGATCTAAAGTCTTTTTATTCTACTACATTAGAATACCTAAAATTGTGTCAATGTTAGCATAGGTGTATAATAATAAATCTTTTGTGAAGTCAGGATTTAGGAGTGTAAGAGCACTGGCTGTAACTTTCTTGATATCTTCAAAGCTTCTTACTCCTTTGGACCAACTAAAAATTTGACCCTTTTTTAGCATGGATATGAGTGGCCTAGCTAAAATAACAAAATTTAAGATGTATCCCTTTACGAAATTGATCTTTCCTAAAAATATTTGAAAGGCTTTCTTGTTCTTAGGAAATGAAAGTGCAAGAATTGATTCTATCTTATCAAGATCTATGCTTTTACCATTTTTTGAAATTACATGTCCAAGAAGCCTACCTACATGAATAGAAAAAACACAATTTTTTGGATTCAAAAACACTCCAAATTCCCCGCACCTTTCAAACACTTATCTAAGGTGAATCATATGTCCATCTGTACTATTAGATAATATTGTTATGTCATCCAAATAAACAAGAATAAACTTGTTGAGGAGACCCTAAAATGCCATCTTCATAGCCTTATAAAAATTGGCTCTAGCATTGGATAAACCAAAAGGAATTTTTTTGTATGCAAATGTCCCCCACTTTGTGGTGAAGGCTATTTTGAATTGGTATTCTTCTTTGACCAAAATCTAGTTATATACATTATAAACATATAATAAAGAGAACTTTTTTTACCTACAACTAGCTATAAAATCTGCTCCATTGACAGAAATGGGTAGTGGTTTTTAAGAAATGCCTTGTTCAAGTCATGGAAGTCAACACATAGCCTTATTTCATCACCTTTTTCTATATTGGAACAAGGTTTGCCACCCAAGTTGAGTGCTTAAATGAAAATATTATAGCTAACTCAATGAGCTTATATAGTTCATCTCTCATTAAAGTTTCAAGCTTTGGGTTAATAGGCCTTTGTCTCTATTTGATTGGCCTAGTGTCATATTCTAACTCAATGGTATGTTGAGCTAGACATGGATCAAATCCTTTAAGGTCAATGTAGTTCCATGCAAAGACATCTGCAAAACTTGAACATAACTCAATAAAAGTTTCTTTCTCTGAAGATGTGCAAACTTTACCCAACTTTAAACTCTTGTCAATTGTAATCTCTACATTTATATAATGTTCTTCCTTGATTGACAATGAAAACTTGTCTTTTCTCAAATCATCATCTCTATTGAATATGTTTTCAAGGGTGACCAACCCTTTAGGCAACTTGTTTGTCTTCAATTACATGATCTAGTCATCATAATGCTACAAATATTTTTCTTGGTTTCATGAGGAGCATTCAGCTTCCTCTTATAATAATATGACAATTTGACTATCATCTTCAAATACGTACCAGCTTTCATGGTTGTATGGGATAGAAGGTCTCATAATTACATTGATGTGTAATTGAACTTTTTCATTTTTTATGTCATTTGGGATACTGAATTGTGACCCAATGGTAGCGAGCTTGTCTACATGGTTGTTCTTATTTCATGATATGACTTGAATATTGAAATCTTAAAAGTCTTCAACTAGGTCCCATACTCTAAGATTATAAGACCTAAGTAGTGTGTTCTTGCATATATTAAGTCCCCTTACTTGGTGAACTACCAGCTCACTATCTCCAAAAACATGTAAGGTACTAACCTTCATCTTTCTTACCCATTAAAAACCATGCACTAGTGCTTCATATTCAGTAACATTATTGGAAAAACCAAACTAAAACTTGAGAGAAGAGAAATATTTTTTATTGGCTGGAGAAATTAACATCATCCTAGCTCCATTACCATGTTTATTCTTGGATCCATCAAAATATATTTGCCACAGTCCATCACCAGGTTGATCATCTTTCATCAATGTCAAAATTGGTGCTTCATTTTTATGAAGACAATAGATACCAAGTCCTTCCTTCTTAATTAACTTGTATGGATCATATCCTTATAAATCAGAGACCCATTTATTAAGGAAATGATTTAGGACTCCATTTAGAGGTGATTCAGATTCCACCTCACTATTTTCTAGTACCTTATATGAGATAATACAATTAGTGTTCATCATACTTGGCATATATGGCTCCAAATTAAATATTGAAATAGGTTCAGAATGTATTATCACCTTAGTATCATACCTAGTTCTAAAAATTAAATAGGTCCAATCAGCTGACAAATATCCTCTAATCTTTGAAGTAAAGTCTCTTGATAGACACATGGCAAAATAGGGAGCCAAGTCCATTATAACTTCATCTTACTGAATAATAGCATTGGGGAAAGCATGTAATATCAATTTTATATCTTTGATTATGCCTATAGTCTTCATTGGTGACCCATCTAATTGTAATACTACTTTAGTATTTGGCTCATAGACAAGACCAACCTTATCTATAATTTGTTTGGGCATGACAGTGTTGTTAGCCCCACTATCTACTATATAATTATGGACTAGGCAGTTGCCAACTATCAAAGAGAGATAAGGTGGGGGTTTGTTTAATTTTACATTGGCTTTATCCACCTTTTTCATGTTATGTACCTATTGATTAGGTTGCTTGATTTACTAGTCTGAATTGGCCAAAATAGCTCTTTATTTCTTAACTAGTTCTTTACATACCTTAAGATCTAAAAGCTCTTGAATAAACATGTCTTTTTGTCTTCGAATGGAAATGGAATCTCACATATTAATGCTAACATTTAATTTCTTCATTTTTTCTATTATACTAAAATATGATCCACTAACCTTTCGCTACAACCTTTGAGCCATTGGTTGTTCTCTAGTTAGTGGTATTTGGGGAATCTTCATTGTCTCTATATTTTGAATATTTTATGCTATAGGAACAATAACTTGATCCTTAACACTCTTGGAAATAAAATTAGGAACACTAAAATTATTACTCACATACTGAGCTTCCTCAACTTCTATTCTTTTAGTTCTAGTCAGAGCTGCCACTTGACCATTTGTGTTACTAGTTTCACCAACTTGGTTGAATGTAATATGATCATCTGATTATTGATTAACATTGATAACATCAATCTACCCTATAATTTGTTGATCTTCTCCTTAGAATGCCATATTCATGTCTTGATACTGACCACCTTGAAGAGAGAACTCTTTCTGTGTCATTTGTTGCATGGTAATATCTTGTGATACCAAGGCTTGATTTTGAGTGTCATTTGGATTAGAAGGCTACCAACCTAAATCTTGCATCAAGTTATTTTGAGGAACAATAGATTTTAAACTAGAAGGTACATTAGGATCAAGGGCTGTATATGGCTTGGTTTAGGTTCCAATTCCTTGATTTTGATAAGATTTACTATTATCCTTGAAACCTTGATAAGGAGGTCTTTGGTTATTGAAAGATTGATAAGTATGTTGGTTTTACTATTGATAAGGTCTACCTTGGTACTATTGTCTCTTAAGTTGAAAAATCTCATTTCTAAAAGTTTGTAACATGCTTTTTAGATCACCAATCTCACTAAATTGATTAGGAGGAGATACAACTTGGACTTTTAGAGATGGAATAGGAGATATAGATAGAATTTAGGGAACTTGAGGAGGAAGAACATATTGCAATTCTATAAATATGGGTATTAGAGGCCTTAGAGCAAGTTTACCATCTTGTATAAAGTTATTTTCTACTTTTATTATAATTTTATAGGCATTTGGCAAGGTATCACCACCCATAGACTATATCATGACACTTATATCAAAATTAAGGGCCTTAAAATAGTACAAAATTGCATACTCTAGAGATGATCTAACCAATGTAAGGATCTTAGTCCATGTATTTTAGAATTTGAGGTTAAAATTGGACATGAATTCATGGGGGTATCTTTATATCGTAGTCAATTGTTCAACCAAAGATAAATGATCAAACTTGTCTTCAAATTGCCTAACTAAGTATGTACCTAAGTCATCCCAAGTATCAATGGAGGTCAAATGAATATTCTTATACCATTTCAATGTTTCTCCTTCAAAGGAGACAGCAAGTAGTCTGATAGCCACATTATCTTGAGTGACATTATGAATAAAACAAAGATTGGTAACATCTTGAATATGTTCAATAGTAGTAGTTTTATCCCATTATCCTAAGAAGAAAGGGATACTCTTTAAGCAAAACATAATGATATCATCATATTAGGCCAAATTCAGGGGACTACCCCTATTAAATGGGACAAACACTTGATTCTTGATAATCATTTAGGTAAAAAGGATTTGGTTTATGGTTACAATCAATTAGACTAAAACAATAGGGTAACTAACAAATGAATGCTTATTTTGAGGATAAAGATTTGTCCTATTGAATCTTGATCTTTTATAATAAGTAGAAGGCAATTTAATATGTTCAAAAGGAGTACCTTTAGTTGATGATCTTGTTGTAACCTTTGGCATGAAATTATTTTCTAGAAGATGCTATGAACTCTAAAAATTGAAGGATATTTATCTCTTGATGATGGTATATGTCTCCTAATTTTTCAATTTCTTATTCTCAATCTTCAAACTTTAATTATGCTAAATAATTTTGTCTTATCAAACATGCCAAAATTGTTGATGTTCTAGATTTGTACCCTAGCTGAGCAGAATATTGTTCAAGTATTTTACTCAAATCTAGTCCAACATGGAATTGATCCTAGGCTGTGGGTATCCTAATAATGGATTAGACCTCTATATAAGGCCAACTTCCTTCTAGATCTATCACCTAAACTAGCACTTACTTGGAAAATGGAGTGAGATTTGACAATAACTTATAAAGCATGTAAAAGAGGTGATGCACCAATGATTTAATCACTCAAACTCACACAATACACACTATATTTACTTTCAAGACCAAATAATATCAATCCCACATAAATATTTTAGAATAATTCATTAATCAGTTATCAAATTAGCATGAGAGGGCAAATATCCACTTTCAAGCTAGACAACAAACTATAAGGTGAGGAAAACTCAAACATAGATAAGGAACATACATTCACTTAACCAAAGTACATGAATTCATGGAACACACTTCAATCTAGATTAGAAAAATGATGGAATTTAGTCTTTATTGCATCAAAAGGTGTTACAGTATAAATTTTAACAAAGTCTGGTCATACCAAAAAGAGGGATCCATTTCAAGGCTTAGAAGCCTATATTTATAGAAAAGAGAAAGAGAGAGAGATATGTATATGCATCAAAAGAGGCCCAACCACTTTTGATGGATTATCATTCTCGAGGATGTTGACTCATGATCTTATCAAGAGGGCACAACGTTAAAGGCCTTGCAAAAAAATTGAATACTCAACTGCCTCTATCTAATCACCAAATCTTTATTTTAGGACTCTATGCCATTTTTTACTAATTTGATGATGAGGACTAATCTTCATGCCTCGTAAATGATGGAGCCATATCATTCTATATATTAAAAACCAATCACATTCATTAGTCTTTTTGTAGCTTTCATGTCAATGAGATAGAACCCACCAGATATTTGATCTCACCTTAACACTCAATCAACACCCTTTTGTCTGTGTCGGGTCTTAAAATACCTAATATGCATTTACAAAGCTTCAATGGCTCCTTTTGATCCTAAAATATACATTTTGGTTCAATCATGGGTCATCTTCAAATTTGACTTCTTTGTATTTACTTGTCTCAATTGAAAAATGGATCATCAACTTCCATTTAAAATGTCCTAGGCTTGCCCTCTATTTATTGGCTATCAAAAATTGACTTAGATCATTAACATATTAACCAATCTCACTCTGTTAGATCTTGCTCATTTGGATGAATATTGATCATTGATCTTTTACTACTTAAATGTGCTTGTGCCACTTGTCATATATGCATTTACCCTTAGGATTCATTGATATCTTTGACCTTACGCTCACCATTAATTTTGGATGAATGATTGAATATGCATTGTTGATCTACTTGGGCTCATTAACCTATCAATCACCACTCACCCTTGGATATTCTATACGATCAAATGTGTATCATTGATCTGAATATTTGAAATCAAAATGGCTACTTCATGAGGTCTCACTTTGACGTTTGCATGCCTGTATTTGACATTTGCATGAATGTATTTGACATTTGAGTAACCATCAATCTTTGATCCCCAATGGATGATTGTTAAGATTTAATTTGATGTTTGTGTAGATCCCTTTGAGACGTTTAAAAACTAATGATCATTTTATTTTCTTGAATTTGACACTTGTAAGACCATCCTATACCTTTTTGAATTCAAACAGTTACTCATCGTAGCCTAAAATTGGCATTCTTGCAGCCACCATTACCCTTTTGGAACACAAATTCCCTAGGTCATTTCCTTCAAAATTTTGTGTATGGGCTTTTGTATGGGACACTTTCTTGAAAGAATGACACTTTGGGACTTTTGCATTGGCCCCTTTCCAAAAAAATGATCCTTTAGGATTTTCATTTAGGGCACTTTGTCAAAAGAATGACCTTTCAAAATTTTCTTTGGACCAATTTCTCAAAAGAATGACCCTTCAAGAGATTTGTTTCAAACAAAATTTTTGAGAGAATTCAAGTTTTTAGAACTTTTATTTCAAATAAAATTTCTAAAATAATTCCCAATACTTAGCCAAAAAACCTGAAACAAATTTCTCAAAAGAACGAACACTTAGTCAAATAAAAGGTCCAAAAAAATTTAGCTTTAGCCCAATGAAAGCTAAAAGAGTTCCCAAGTAAAGACTTATCCAAAAAAAGGTTTTGTACTTAGCTTTTCCTAGGTTTTTAAGCTTTTTTGAACTCATGCTTGAAATGTTGCTTGATCCTTGAAGGATTGAAATAACTATGAAGACCTAAAGCTTATGCAGACTTGTTCCATGACCTTGAACTACTTGGTTTCACCATGAAGCCTATTCAAGAACATTTTTATTTATTTTATATACCTATACCCTTAGAATTTGATAAAATATACTTTAAGCAAGCTTAAAGTGTTTTAAAATCTTTACACTCTACATGATCCCTTTGGTCCATTAATTCCATCTAGAACTTTATTCATTTGTTCAACCATTGGACCACTCTCTCAATAGGAACCCTGCTACATGATTGTCCATTCAAACTTTGTATGTGGGCCAAAAATGGCCAACAATATTAAAAGACAAAGTCTGGAAATAAAGGCTTCATACTCAATCATATTATTGGTACAATTAAAATTAATATGAAATGATTTGGGAATAAGATCCCCTTATGGTGTAATCAACAAAAGGTTGTCCTCAGATCCATAGGATGTGAAGGAGCCATCAAAATATAGCTTCCACTATTCAATTTCATATATCCCTTCTTCTATTGTCATAATAGAATCATCTAGAATGTCAAATTTGAGTGGGTGAGTATCTATAATAGGAGCTTCTACAAGTTGATTTACAATAACCTGCCCCTTGATATCCTTTTAGTTCTATTACTCAACATCAAATTCACTTAAAATCATGACCCATTTGGCCATGTGATCGGTGAGATTTACTTTGGATAATAGATATTTGAGAGGGCCTACTTTAGGAAAAATAATAGTCTTATTATTAGCATAAAATGTCATAACTTTTGGGAATGAAAAACATTACTAAACATGCCTTGTCCATAGATGTATAATTATGTTAATAAGCTACAAGTGTGTGTCTCAAATATTACACTGTATGTTCCTTTTCATGTTCATCATGTTGGGCCAAGAGTGCCCCCAGTGCATGATCAATGGTGAAATATAAAGAATCAATGGTTGTCCAAGTATTGGTGGTCTTAAAACTAATTGGATGTCCAAATATGTTGTGAGATTTGCAAATGATAATTTCCATTCATCATCCCATTGAAAAGTGACCCCTTTCTTCAATAGGTTTGTAAATGGATGGCACTTATTTTCCATTTTTGAAATTAACTTACGAATAAATCAGATCTTTCCTTGCAGGCTGCGAAGCTATTTGAGTTTAGAAGGTGGAGGAATTTATACAATGGCCTTGACCTTAGCATGATCCACTTTAATCCCTCTTTATGACATAATTAACCATAGTAATTTTCCTGAAGTAACGCCAAAGACACACTTCTTAGGATTTAGACAAACTTTGTATTCATGAAGTCTCTCAAATATCCTTCGTAGAACATCAAGATGTCCAGCACATGTTCTTAATTTGGATAGGACATCATCAACTTAGTCCTCAACAATATCATGAATCATTTCATGGAAGATGATAGTCATAGCACATTGATAGGTGGCCCCATCATTCTTCAATACAAAATGTATGACTTGGTAACAGAATGTTCCCCATGGTGTGGTGAATGTCATTTTGTGTTGATCTTCTTGAGCTATATTCATCTGATTATATCCTAAGAATCTATCCATGAGTGATATAATCTCATACCCAATAGTAGAATCGACAATCATGTTGATATTGGGTAGAGGAAAATCATATTTGGGACATGCCTTATTGATAGCTCTAAAATTGGTAAAAATGTATATACCCTATGGCTTTTTGCTTATTGGAACTACGTTTAATATCCATTCAAGATAGTCTAGTGGTCTAATGAAGCTAGCTCCTAATAATTTCTCTAATTCTTATTTTACCAAAATAGCAATGTGAGGATGTATCTTTCTCAATTTCTATTTGACTAGCTTACCATTTGGATAGACAACAAATTGATACACAACCAAGTTAGTGTATAAGCCTAGGATGTCAAAATAAGCCCAAGCAAAGATATCAATGAAGTTTCTTATAATGGTGACAATTTGGTCACACTCTTCATCAATGAGGGAGGATCTAAGATAAATAATTTTTGGAATATCATAATTCCTTAGGTTCACTTCAGTAGTGTTTTTTACAAGGAATGTAGAATAGTGGGCAGTGTTTGACCCTAGTTCTTTTCTTCCACTTCAGCTTCTAGATGTTCTTACAAAAGCTTTGTATATTGAGACAAATATGAATCTATTGATTTAGGTAGTGGCCAACTAAAAAATATCTCTAAAAATTCAAGAGCAAGGCACTCGAAGACTTTTTGTTGCTCTGATGTGATATTGGCACTGGTTATAGAGTTAGGACTTGGTGGACATTGTACATCCTTCCCTATCCAAGAGTGCTTAAAATAGGTTTTCACTCAAGGGTTTTTCTCTTTATTTATTATTTCCCTGACCAATGATCACCTTAAATAGGTTTTCACCTGAATATCTCATTGTTTTATCTTTTTCGTGACCAAAAAGTTTTGCCTGCACTCCAAAGTAGGTAGAAGGGTCCAAGGAAAACTCAAAGCCTTGCTTATGATCACCAATTGACAATCTATCTCTAAGGCCCATACATTCATAAATTGATTCCTCATTCTAAAATTCATTGAGGGGTATAACATAATTCTCTAAGTCCTAATCAATGAGGTCGAGATGGTAAAGGCAAAGGGGATAATGGGATGTGATGGTCATAATAAAATTAGAGACAAATAGGTTTGTGTCACTAAGCTCATTTGAAATGATATAATAGGACATTGCATCACTACCAAGAGTGTCATTACTATTTAATTTGGAAGAATCACTATCAAAATACATGAGTTCATCTCCAGGTAATATAAATCTGAGACCTTGACTCATGTTAGGCTTACCAATTAATAATGGGTTTAGAATTCCTTACCCTCATGGCCTAAGGCATTTACCTGTACAATAAAATTTTTCCATAATTTGATTAGGAATAGGATACTTAAGATTCTAAAAAATTAGAAATACTATTAGAATATAACCAGTCTCTTTCAATAAAAGCTTCCCAATCCTGATTAGGTGAAGTAGCAAGGATGAATACCATTGGTGGTTTTTGTACATCTTTAATCTTTTGCCAAATCATGTTAGGCCTAAAAGGGTTTTGGGAAGGCTTGGGTTTATCAAAATACTTAGGAGACTTGGGTAACTTAGCAATGTAAAAGTCATCTTTTAGATGATACATAGAAATGTTTGCACTTCAATAGTGATTTGTTATATAATTGTTGTGGGAAATAGATTAGTCAAAGTGCATGTAAGGTCACTTGGGTTGATATGATTGGATTTGGGTAGTCATGAAACTATTTATTTATTTTTATTCATGATGAATTCATAACCAGAGAAATAGTTATAATTACAAAATTTAGCCTCTAGGTGTTTACAATATTTGTAGGGCTACAGTTTGGTAGGAATGGTGACTTCAATCCCATCGTGGGGAAACTTGAGGCACTAGTGTAAGGTAGATGGGGTAGCCTATACTTCATAGATCTAAGGATGACCAATAATTATGCTATAAGGCAATTTAATATCCATAATATGGCACAAATTATGATGGGACATAGATCTAATAATGATTAGTAAACAGATATTTCTAGAAGATTCCCTTTTGGCATTATAGTATGCCTTGATCATGATTATTTTTGGTTGGATGTCCTTGGTAGAATAACCTAGCCATTGTACTAACTTTAGTTATGTTATGTCTAGCCCTAAACCATTATCTATAATAACCCTCTTGATCTTATGATTTTCAATAATGACCTAAATATATAAGGGGTTATTATGGCTAGGACCAAGACTAGACATGTCCCTATGATCAAATATAACTTGTCAGAAAGGAGATAAATGCACTACAAGTGTTTAGGATTATTTAGGGTTAATGTCTTAGGTAATATTGGATCATTGATGGTAGTCATTCAAATTATTTTTGTGTAATTTTGATACACACAAAAGATATAATATAGAAATTTGCACAGGTGTTTTACTTAGTTGGTTCAAAATATTATACATCTTTTTAATGGAACACGAGAGGGTTTAGCCTTAAATGGTACAGGGTTTAGTTTTGGATCTGAAGGCATAGTGTTCAAGTTTGGTCTAGCATTATAAGAGGTTAAAGGGCCTTGGAGGGTGACTCATGAGCATCTAGTTGTGATTGTGCAATCTAGAGTTGACAAGGATCCATTATAATTAGAATAAGAAGGCAAAGGGCCTTGTATGGTGACTCATGAGTGTCTAGTTACATTTATGCACTTTTGAGTCAATAAGGAGTCATTATAATTAGAAGAATGGGGTCCATATATAATAACCCATGGAAACCAAGGTACAACAAATTTTCTTGAACCTAAAGTGGTGTTACTTGAAGGGGAGGGTGTTGACCCTATAATGGGGGGTCTAATACTAGAAAAAAAGCATTAGATAGTTCATAAGCTTTGATGGTGATGTTGGTAATGTGATTTATAGAAATATGTTCCATGGTGCTATTATAATCATATGACATGTTTTTATAGCCTAAGTTATTAGCATGGGTATTATGATTATGATTATGATCAGGATGACTATTATTTTAGACTTGCATTTATTGATGATGGTTCTACCCTTTATTCTGATTATTCCTTGTTGGTTACTGATTGTGTTTAGGAAATGGGTCTTTGTAAATGCCCATATCCTTTAGTTTTATGCCATGTGTTTTACTTCAATTTCACCACTTTCAATCAAATCCTCAATGAGATGTCTCAATTGAACACATTGATAAATGCCATGGCCAATAACATTATGGAATTTTCAAAACTCGTTTTCCCAATACCAATTGGGTTTGGGTTGATCTTTAGGGAATTGCCGTTGGTATAGGCCACATAATCAGATTAGTTGTTATGATATTTTGGAACACATATTTAGCAAGCTCTCCCAATTTGTTGAATAATCTATATTTATCAAATTCCCTTTGTGTAGGATCCCTTTATAATGTAGTTAATGGATTAGGTGGAGCTAATTGCACATTTGGAATTGGTAGATCCTACACCATTTGTACACGTTTAGATTTTTTCACCCTATTTCCTGCCATGTTCTTATTTTTGTTGAACCCTTTAGGTTTATCTATAATAATAGATTAAAAAGGTGATTGGGTTTGATTAGACTTTGACCTTATGAATAAATATTGATAAGGCCTTTAGTAATAAGCACTTTCTCAATATACACACCCTTATCTATGATTTCCTCATACATGTTTGCACAAATGAATCATATATTATAAGCTACCTCAGGGTGTAAGTTTTGTGCAAATATATTCACCAACTATTTATCTAGCAAATTGTGTTAAAATCATCTAGCTAATGCTCTCCATTGTTGTAGATATGTTGTGAATCTTTCCCCATCACATTATTTTGCTTTGCACAAGTTAACCATAGTTAACTCATGTTCAATGTTGTAAGAGAAATAGTTGATAATTTTTTTAGATAAATCATTCCAATCTATCACTGATACCTTAGGTAATTTGAGGATCCAGTCCAAAGCTTGCCCATCCAAACTGCATGGAAATAAGTGAAGTAGATAAATACTACTATAAACTACCTCTTAGCATAGTATAAAAAAGGATTGGATATGTTATCTAGGATCACCCATTCCTTTGTATTTATCAAATTTGTGTGCCTCAAAATGGGGTGGAAAGGGGAATTGGATAATACTTAAGTCAAATTAATATGGACATATCTCATCAAACTTATATTTCTTGACCCAATTTTCTATCTCCAGCCTTGACACAATTTCCTTCATTGAATTCCATTATTGCATGTTTGTTGTACTTGTAGGTGGAATATAATTTTATTAGGGTGGTATGTGCCCCTAATTATGTTATTTTTTTAAGGATATAAACCCTGTGATCCATGAATTTATTCTAATTTACTCCTTGAGTCAAGTAGGTTGGTTATTAATTCTTAGGTTGTTGGTGAACATTTCCCAAAATCTACTACTATGAACTTTAAGTATACTAATGGTTTTGAGGAGTTTGAGGTTGATTCACCAAAAGACATGTTACTTGGGAGGAACTTGCCAAAGTATTTTTAACAATACTCCCAAAATGTGTTGTATTTTTCATCCCTTGGTTCTATGAAGGGACAAGAGTCTCTTGGTGATTGAAGAATGTATTGTTAGGTTGTGGAGCGAAAAGCTTCATTGATGCAAACATGGAGAAGGGCATTGGAGGAGTTGTTGGAGTGTCACAGACACCGACGTCGATCAGATATCGGCCGACATTAACAGACCCCAGGCAGACAGGGACCAACGTCGGTCGCCTGTGTGGTTCGAACTGTGGATGTTACGGGCAGTTAGCTAACGAACCAAGTGTTTGCATGTCAAGAGCTAATCTTAGACTCAAAGCTGCAGATCTAATTATTGTAATTAGGTGTCTAATTATTGTTTGGATGAGATCTATATATTAAACTCATGGTTGTATTGTAAACTTGTGGTAGAGAGTAAGAGAGCATTATTATAAGCTCCTTCTGTGTGTGAGGTGAGCAATGGTGTGTTCCTCCTAGTGCCACAGTACCAAGTGTGGGTGCCGGATTGGAGAATCAGCAAGGTTCTTCATGTATGTATGATCTTGGTCATCAAGTGAGCATGAATTCTATAGGAGATCTACATGGTAAGTAAGATCATTGATATGCAGGTGTATGTGTGTTCAAGTTTAAGGTTCACAGGTGTGCAGAACTAGATTGATTTACAGGTGTGCAAGATCAGAGAGGACAGCAACACAACAAGGAGCAGTATCAGGTAGGATCTACTTGGAGTATAGGTGTGTACTCAGAGCAAAGAGGAAGGCAAGGAAGATCCTTCCATAATTAAGGTCTATTGAGGTGCAGGTTGTTGCAGGTTCAGGGGAGATTTACTTGAAGTACGTTTGAGTACTTGTGGAGTGTGTGGAGCACTTGTGGTGTGCATAAAGCATAGGTATAAGGTGAACACCAACTCAGTGTTTGAGTTGGGTGTTGGGACCTAAGAGAGAGAGCTTTGAGGAGAGAATTATTGTTCACTTGAGGTGTGGGAAGCCTCTGAAGAGGTGGTGGAGAAGAAGTGGCATCTTCTTTATTGTATTATTTTCTGCAAGAGTTTTAATACAAGTTGTGTATTGTCTCTCATATCATGTGTTATTTCTGGATTCTAGTTACTTGTTGATTCTAGTTAATTCTGCATATTAAGTTGCTTGTATTTGGTAATCAATTGTGTGCTTCCGAGTATTCATATCCCAACACGTGGTATCAGAGCTAAGGTTGCAGGGAGCAGGTTTTGTGTTTGGTTACAGGTCACTCTCAGGAGTTTTTGATTGAGTGGGAGTAGAGCAATGGCAGATCAAAGTAAGCTAAGAATGGAGGAGTTGAAAATCACAGATGGTCACTTATGGTCCTATGGAAAGAAAGATCAGGTAAAAGAAGATTGTTGGTTTGTGGAAGATCAGCAAGAAGGAACTGAAGAAGCAGATGTTGCAGGGGATGTGGCACAGGATGCTCTAGGAGGTTTCTTGGATAAAGTTGAATCTTGGATAATAGATTCAGTTGCCTCTTTCCATGCAGCCCTAAGGAGAGGAGCTGGTGAGCCTTGCCAAAGAATAGGCAAAGGGGAAGTGAAGCTAAAATTGCAGGCAGCCAACACATGGGTGTTGAAGGAGGTCATGCAGGTCCCAGGTTTGGAGATATGGCTAATTTCTTTAGAAAGGTTGGGTGATGAGAGATGCATGAGAATTTTCACAGTGGATACACTTGAATTAGCTGGTGGTAAGAAAATAGGTACTCTTTATCTACTTGTTTATATTACTGATTCTTCTTTTGTTGCAGAGACGTGGCTTCGTAGGTTTGGTCACATGAGCAAGAAGGAGATGCATGTTCTTAAGCGAAAGATAGATATATTTGATAGGCTTAAGAACTAGAAAGCCTTGGTGTTCTTGGAGGAGATGGTGGACAAAGACTAGTGGATGTGGTTGGATACTTCTGAGCAGGGCAGTTTGGACATGGGGATTGATTTAAAGGAGCTCGCGGGTAAAAAGTCATCACTCACAAGAAAACATAGGTACCGGCATCGACAAGAAAATTGACGTCGACAGTAGGTAAGACCGACGTCGGTCATGAGGACTGATGTCGGTAGAAAGAGGACACCGACATCGGCAGGTGGGTAGTCAGGACAGGCACAAGAACCGACGTCGGTTGGATGCAGACTGTGACTGAGGTCGGTCACTGTAACAGATTTTGGGTGGATAGTAACCTGTCAAGGAGTCTCAAATGCTCATATGGAGGACTGAAGATGTAAGTAGGCCTCAAATTTGTTGTTCCTCTTCTTTATACTAGTTGCTGACTGCAGAGCAGGAAGGATCTAGGAAACAGTGGGAGCGTGGCAGGTATATGATGCAGAACCAAGCGAGAGATTTGGTAGGGTTACCAGCCGGTATGAAAGCATAGAGATGAATGGATACCTTAATTGAAGAATAGAGAGAATGGACACGTGAGATGAAAGGCCAGGTCATATGGTCTTGAGGGAGCTGTAGGACAATGGTACAAGTTTTGATAGGTAGAGGATGAAGCATGGCTTCAGTCAATGTCAGGGTTACTATTGTGGTTTGTCTTACCAGGGGGATGGTGATTGCAACATCATTCTATTGTTATATGTGGATAGTATGCTAGCTAGCAGGTTTGTACATATAGGGTTTTGCTGAGCTAAGGGTAAGATTAGTTCAGTGGTTTGCTATGAAGAATTTGGAGCAGCAAAATTCTTCGGCATGGGGGACATGGGAGATCACAGGTTGATTTTGTCTCCAGTGGGAGCTGATGTGAATTAGGTGTTAGTGAGATGTAGGATGCAGAATTAGAGCACACTAAAGGCTGGACAGTTCAGTGTCTAAAATCACATGAGGTCTGGTATAGACCTAAGTTTGCCCAAGCAGTGGGTGTTGTCAGAGAGTTAGGAGCCAATTCGGGGAAGTGGGTTCTCAGGTATATGAGAGGGACCAGCAGCAGGGATTCATGCTATTCAAGGTCAAGACTTCACTACATGGGATTGTAGGTTTAGATGCGGTAGGGTACTTGGATGACAGGAGGTACACCATAGGTTGTGTGGTGGGTGGTCTTCAGGGTTGATCTTGAAGAGGGATACAAGCCAAGAAATAGATTAGATGGGGTACATGTACAGGTACAGTGCAGCTATTTATCTCCAATTGGGAGATTGTTAGGTTGTGGAGCTAAAAGTTTCATTGATGCAGACATGGAGAAGGCCATTGGAGGAGTTGCTGGAGTGTCACAGACACCGGCATCGGTCAGGCCAACTAACATCGGTAGGGTACAGACAGGAAGCAACTGACGTCGGTCAGATATCGGCTGACATCGGTAGAACCCAGGCAGACAGGGACTGATGTCGATCGCCTGTGTGGTTCGAACTACGGATGTTACAGGCAGTTAGCTAATGAACCAAGTGTTTGCATGTCAAGAGCTAATCTTAGACTCAAAGCTGCAGATCTAATTATTGTAATTAGGTGTCTAATTATTTTTTGGATGAGATCTATATATTAGACTCATGGTTGTATTGTAAACTTGTGCTAGAGAGTAAGAGAGCATTATTATAAGCTCCTTCTGTGTGTGAGGTGAGCAATGGTGTGTTCCTCCTAGTGCCACAGTACCAAGTGTGGGTGTTGGATTGGAGAATCAGCAGGGTTTTTCATGTATGTATGATCTTGGTCATCAAGTGAGCATGGCTTCTATAGGAGATCTACATGGTAAGTAAGATCATTGATATGCAAGTGTATGTGTGTGCAAGGTCAAGGTTCACAGGTGTGCAGAACCAGATTGATTTGTAAGTGTGTAAGATTAGAGAGGACAGCAACACAACAGGGAGCAGTATCAGGTAGGATCTACTTGGAGTATAGGTGTGTACTCAGAGCAAAGAGGAAGGCAAGGAAGATCCTTCCATAAGTAAGGTCTATTGAGGTGCAGGTTGTTGCAGGTTTAGGGGAGATCTACTTGAAGTATGTTTGAGTACTTGTGGAGTGCATGGAGCACTTGTGGTGTGCGTAGAGCACAGGTAGAAGGTGAACACCAACTCAGTGTTTGAGTTGGGTGTTGGGACCTAAGAGAGAGCTTTGAGGAGAGAATTACTCTTCACTTGAGGTGTGGGAAGCCTCTAAAGAGGTGGTGGAGAAGAAGTGGCATCTTCTTTATTGTATTATTTTCTACAAGAGTTTTAATACAAGTTGTGTATTGTCTCTCATATCATGTGTTATTTCTGGATTCTAGTTACTTGTTGATTCTGGTTAATTCCGCATATTAAGTTGCTTGTATTTGGTAATCAAATGTGTGCTTCTGGGTATTCATATCCCAACATGTATGTTATATATCTAGTAAAACATGTTATGAGGCATCCCTAGGTTTTTTTGTTTAGATTAAGTGACAAGATCTATAGTATATGTAGGCTCAAATAAGGTATGATGTGGTTGATCTATCGTATTATCATTATCTTTAGAATCCTTGTTATTGATCAAAGTTATGGATAAAGAGTATGTTAAGTCCATGATCAGTTGTTCTTCATACCATTGACTGATTTTATTGATCTTGGTGGCAAGATATTGATCATTGGGAGTAGACTCTATGAGTTTTTCTTTTCCCTTGCTGGAAGAATAGATATTGGTTGTTGCTCTTCTACCCTAACAAGTTAATACAATTATTCTATCAATAAATATAGTGGTAACCTAGCACCTGATTCTATAAACCTTAAGAATTATTAATATTTGTCTTCTATGGGTTGATGTTCATAATAATATTATTCATACCCTAAGTTTGTTGGGATATCTTCGAACACAATGGAGTTATCCTTTTTATCATAAAAATAATCTTCCTCGTAACTAGGGCCATAAGAGACCCCACTACAAGTATACCTTTGCATCATGCTTGAAATATTATTCTCTTGTTTGCTAAGATGTAAAATGTGTTTTGTAAATGTTTAAACAAAGTGTTTAGATTTCTTCAAATACATGGCAAGGTAAGATGAGACTATAATAAAAGAAGTGGTGTAGTACCACACAATTAGAATAAAGTGGTTATGAATTTACTCAACTTTGGAGGGTTAAAATCATCAAATTAGAAGAGGGTGAGATAACTTTGAAACCTAAAATACAAGCTAGCACAATAAATTTAGGTCATAGATACATCAATATTGTAAAATCTAGATACAACTAGGATGAGTTACGACTAGAAAATTAGAATAAGGTTTTTCTTATTAGGAAGATAACAATGTGGACAAAGAGGCTTAAAATGTGACTTAACACAATAACTCCTAAGTATAAATCTAAAACCAAATGGGCAATACAACACCGCCACATGGTAATAGGATGTAAAATTGTCTAAGAACTTAGAGCATGAGTGAACTCAAGATAATCTAAGTCCACAATGAGAATGAAATGATGATGAGTCTAGGTAATGACCTTTGATCCAAATGGGAGATCCTACCCAAGTTACTAAAACCAAGTGCAAAAGGTAAACTGATAGCACCTTATATTAGCACTTAGAAAGGTGAAATTTTAAATTTATACTAAAAATGAAGGACTTTGATATTTTTCAAAGTGGTCAAATGGTCTAGGCTCAAACAAACATCATAACAACATTGTTTAGAAAATATAAACATAATGTTTTGAATAAGGATTTAAACAAGGCAAAAATTGATTTTGATTTGGTCAACATAATGCCTCTTTGTTCAAATAGAATGGTGTATGACAAGGTGTTTAGTTTCTTGACATGTTTTGGATTTCACACAAATAATTTTAGACTTAGAAATACCAAGCAAGTAAAGGATGAAATGACAAACACTCCTAAGTGTAATGTCTTAAATCCTAAAACTGGCAAAATTGCATGATACTATCAAATTTTGTCTATATAGGTGATATTGAGAGGATTTTAATTGTTAATATAAAAATAAAAGTGCATGATAATTAGGTTTTTTACAGCGATCTTCTCTTAATAGTTTGAATAGTGACATGGAACTTCAAGCTACTTGCCATGCATCAACAATATGTTTGTGATAAGTGGGGTTGTTCTAAAACTAAATTTGTATGCCTCTAGATGGTCCCAAGTGTGGATAACACTAGAGATTCTCACGTAAGTTATATCCACATCAATCAACTTGTTGTGAAAATGTCTTATCCTTTTCATAACCACTACATCATCACTTTCTCAGTGTAGTGTGATGTCCAATATTCCCCTATAGTCTAAGGCCAATAACCACTAATAAAACTTGTTTTAATCACTCAAAACAAGCATCCCAATGGGTCACCTTGAATTTGTATACCCCACCATGTATTTGGGCTGAAACAATGTTGAGAGATGAATTCTTGAGTCAACTCTTCCCTAGAGAACCCATGAGGAGGCTATGAACTCCTGCACACACAAGTCAAAATGCATAAAAATAGACAAGTGAAAAGACTTTATGTTCATTTTAGGATCATCCAAAGCATATGAATTTGAGAAGGACCCTAAAACTTTATTTTCATGCCTTTGGACAAGGCACCAAATGTAAATAATGAGCACTTTTGGTCACCTAAGTTCCATAAAGGGGATCGAGGGAGAGCATACACACAATATTCATTTTTTTATAAAAACAAACAATTTCAATAAATAAACATAAAAATAAAATTCTTAAGAGTATTTAGCTAATGTGAGAGTTTTTCTTTAAGCACCAATATCAAGTATGAATGAAATTTGTCTTTGCTTTGTTTATGAAATGGAGACTAAGTGACTTAAATCCTACAAATAAGGTGTTAGAAGTCTGAAATCAAGGTGTGAAATTGTTAGAAAAACTTATAGCTTGTTGTTTTAAGCCTCTATTTTCTTGTGCAAGTTGATCTCATTATTCCAAAAAGTGATCTCACCATTCCACAATTTATTCCTACCAATCCACAGTTTGATCTTGTTGAAAAATTAAAAAAATAAAACACTAGTTTTATGATCTCACTATTTGGCAAGGTGATATCACTGATTATCAAGGCAAACTCATTGAAGGAAAATTGACAAGTCATTCCCATTGAAATGATAAAAATTAATTAAAATAAAATAATATTCACCTATCATTTTTCTACTCCAGAGTGATCTTACCATTTTATAGGTTGATCATGTCAATCCATAGAATGATATCGTTGATCCATAGTGCATTCTCATTATTCTATAAAGTGATCATGTTGATTTGCAAAGAGATATCATTAATCCTAAAAAACACACAAGTAGATAAAAATGTATATAAAATCAATCCCAATGTTAATGAATGCATTCTTTTCATTTCATAGAGTGATCTCATTGATGTTCAGGTCAATCCCACTGACTTCCAGAGCGATCTTACCATTTCACATGTGGATCCCATCATAGAAACATAAAATGAGAGAAAAAGAAGTGCAAAATAGCCTCCAAAGAGGGTTTAAATGCAAAATTAGAAGGTATGAATACTTTTGTGAGGTATGAGTCCCACCGAGCATGCCAAAATATATAGTAGGATTACAAGATGTGTTAGTCCATGCATTAGTTATGAAAACCTCTATAAATAAGTATATAGACACTAAAACATCAAGCCCACTCACTTATGGGGTGTTTAAAATGAATTTGAATATCTATTTAAAGAAGGAATACTATTAAACCATCCAAATAATGTCCCTCCTTCTAAGAGCAACCAAAAAACATGTTTTTCCCCAGACTTGGTGCTCTAATTCTTCATCAATGATGAGAAACATGCTCCTCCATCACTTCCTAGTAAATCAATGGCTTAGGCTCACAAGATTTGTTTTATTTGTGAAAATTGGTGAAGTTTTTCTATGGCAATTTCTGCATCATAAGTTTGTATAACTGATTCTTCAAAATGGTGGTTTTGGCTCACTTATTTATAGCTTTCAAGATTGTTTAGAATCAACCATGTCCATCCATCTTAAGATTAATATGTGTGGCCATGGATGAATTCAATTTTGGAAGGACAAGCCATAAATATTTCCATTAATATTTGGAAGAATGGGGCATTAATGAGGCATGGGAGAGCTTAATCATGATATTTGTTCCATTAGTGGCTTATGGATGCCACCCCATTGATGATGTCATGGGATGATGCATATTTGAGGAAAGCATTTCAAATTAATATATTTTTAATAACTTCCATGGATTTTATTTGATTTAATTTGCTTAAGTGACTTTGCTTAACTTTATATAATTATTTGAAAATCTATCATATGCTTAATCAACCTGATTGGAAATATCATTTTATGAATTTATAATTTGACTAGAGTATAATCAGATTAAGGTGTCATTGTAAATGAAACAATACCCTAGTTAGGGCATTATGGATATAAAATAACACATGCACATGACATGTGTTACCAAATTAGAAGAATTCAATGGTCTAGAGTGTCATTTTACATTGGACTCAAAATGATTTAAGAAAAGATAATAATCACATAAAATGCATTGCCCCATTTAATGATACATTAGCCTAAATTATCACCTGTCCATGACAAGTTTGAACCATTCAATGCATTTTAATGATTTTGGCCCAGATTGTGCATTATCATAGAATGTTTCTTAGATTGATAATTATAGAATAATAGTTATAGTAATTGGATGTCTACATTAACTCACCATGAACTAATCTATTATATAATTGCTTGCATTCTTTGAGGCAAGCAATAGTGTCTTTGTCCAATCTATATGTCAAAATTGAAATTCCCTTGGTTTTGATAGCCCTGGGACATTTGTATTAGCTGGTTAAAAATTCTAGAATGTTTGTATTGATCCAACTATGGGTGATCAAGTTTTGTCTTTGTGATTTTAATGGTAATATTTGTTACAATGGCAATAGAAAAAATAGAGCCAACCAAGAGCAATTTGGAATTTTGGGTTTGGGATTTTGGATTAAAAAATGAATTGGACATGGATACATACAATCAATAACAATATTAAAGTTTCATCCACTAAGGTGATCAAACACGGTGTGTTGTGGTTGAAAAAAAATCATTTAAATACTTTATTTAGATATTTTACATGATTCACAAGAATAATAATCAACATTGTAATTCCAAACATTTGTGCACAATGTATCGTGTAGATTTCTTGGTAGATTGCATTTGTGTAGATGTATAAGTAACATGGCTTGCATCCATAACATTTTCTACTAAATGTGAATATTCAATTCCAATATAATATTGTAATTTATAACATGATAATCTAATTAATTATAGATCATGTATTCTCACTAAAGTATAACCTAGGTAGTCTTGCTTGCCCTCTTCTTATATTTGTATAATTCACACCTTTAACATTTCATATTGTCTCAAATTAATTATATTACTAGGATTCCCTAATAAATCTACCACGATCAAGAAAAAATATGCATTTATGTCTCATGACTCTAGGGAATACACAAACCCCTCCAAATTGGATATTTCACTATCCTATTAGTCATTGTTATTTACAAGCCATGTTTTGCCTCCAAATTTGTTGAATTAGATGACCATTACAAACATGCCCCAACAAGGATCTATGTTAAATGATATGATGCCATGTGTCTGTGATAATTTCTATAATTCCTTCTTCCATTCCTTGCACCCTTGAGGCAATTGCTAATTCTATCATTTTAGATATCATAACTTATAATCTAAAAAATAAAAACATTTAATGGTTTTTGGTTTTGCTATCATTAACAAATATAAATGATATTTTACAAACCATGAAAGAACAATCCTAAAACACCTGTCTTCCAAAAATATTAAGGATATATTACCAAGACATTAAACAATACCCTGACAGCTACCCATCTGGTCCTTAAGCATAATTGACTGATTTGGCACCTCCATATTTGGGTAAGGAATCTGATAAGTACTAAAATATGCAATGCTTATACATTCTAGTCATCTCGCCTCGCTTGCATGATGCATATTATAATGTAAGAAAGAAATGTGTCAATATTTAAAAGTTAATAAATTGAATATTTAGTCAATAGTTTCTTATTTCACAAAAAGAACCACTTTTATTGCATTAAAAATATCATCTTTTTTAGGATATTCTTAGCATATGTATATATCAAGTTTTCATAACTCAATCTCATCTATTGTATTCATCACATATGAGCCTTGATTCAATGTGTTAATACTTGATATATATTTGTATTCTATTAAAAACTTATTTTAAATTAATATTTTTAGTATGTTTCTCCATCCATTCACGTATACCTAAATACACATTACTCATTTGTTATAAGAGTCTCTTCTGACCTATGAGAAAATTATACAAGGGCAGAAAATGGTGTAAAGGATTTTTAATTTTGGGTATGTATAAGAGCTAATTCCTTTTGTTTTAATGTGTAGATATGTGCATAACTACTAATAGTTTTATTTTGAAGTTAAATCAAGTTTTTGAGTGTATTGTTTTTGTAAAAAGAGATGTTTTTTTGTGAAATTTGTTGAATTTTGAATAATTACAACCCCATAATATTCAAATTGTGTTTAGTGTCAGTGGTGTTACCCCTTGACTCTACCCTATACCATGATAGGGAATATTATAGGGGTATTCACCTTGAACCTATAAGGGGCATTTCCACTTCACTCCATTGGGGGTTGCTGACCCCAGACCTCGTACCCCAGCCCCTTGTTCAATACTTTTAAGTTTGATTTTGTTGCTAGAGATCTTATTGATAAAAATAATCTCCTATTTTTATTTTGTCTTATTTATATAGAGATGAATTTGTTGTAGGTTGGATGTTGATATATCAAACTAATAACATTATTTTTTTAGGTCTCAGTATCAAATGATTGAAACTAATAACATCATTTTCTTTGCAGGTCCATTTGTCAAAGAAGACAATTTCAAACTACTAATCTTTGTCTTACATGATGTTTGTTAAATATTTTGGCATTTTTAAACCATCTTGTACATATTTTATATATATCACAGCTTAATCAGGGTAATCAATTTGTTTGTTTTGCTTGATTGCATTTCATGTCAATTTTTATTTGCCTCATTGTCCACCTGAAGGATAAGGTTATGTATGCTCTCCTCTTTGTGTCCTTAGCAATGATTTATAGAGGATTGAAAACAACTGAAAAACCTTCCCATTTTTATTTTTAATGGTAATGTGACGTGGAACTAATCCTTATGTACTTTCCATAGTCATAGGGGACTTATGAATGTGGATTTCACCATCATGCATAAGACCACATTTTATGTTATGGTGAAGTATAAATATTAGTTTGAGCTTCATTGGAACCAATTGGAATATCCCATAAAGGGTTTTGTGGAGTGGGGGTGATTTCAAATCCAAACACATGTGATTAGATAGTCATCTACATGGACTTGGGCCCCACTGTACCTCACATATATCGAAGACTCCCTTAGTGAGCCTATATAAACCTAGAATAAGACCTTTCACCTATAATAGATATCTAGGGAAAGGGAAAATATCATCCCTTAAGATCACACACCATGATCATATTTTGAGTGAGGGTTGGAAGACCAATATAGCACCTCTTAGTAAGAAATTTGATGGGCTAGGTGTCATATTTCACACCAATGTTAGTCACTAGTAATTGATTTGTGGACTATTTGCATTTTTTGTGTGTTGTTTTGGCTTGTACTATTTACATAGCTTAAAATAACACACACAAACTTAACCCATAATTCAAACATAGACCTATCCTCACAAATCAATCATCACTTATCCACTATCATCATCTTGTCTTGTTCTAGTCTACACCCATCATCCTTATCATATCATATACTTGCCTCTAAACATCATGACTCTTTCCCATCATCACCTTTCATTGTCCATATTATATCCTTATCATTCATTAACTAGTCTTAATCCTATCCATAATCCTCATCTCTTATCCTTATTTTAGCCTATCATCTTGTCTTCCCCTTGTCTTAAACTATATCCTAGTCATATCCAATCATCCCATCACCATGTTTTAGTCTTGACTTATGCATACCATATTGGAGTCCCTTATCAATACCTAAGTCATACCTATTCATATATCAACATTCATCATTATCGAAACATATAGCCCACCTATATCATATTCAAACCTACACCTCCTTTCCTATAATCTACCTTTAGACTAATCCTAATGTCCCTTTTGTAGTCACAAGTTATCACATCACCTATAGTCTAAACCTGTCAACCAACATATTCAAACCTACTAAAGTTTGTCATAATACACCCACTTGGTCTACATTGGAAATAATACACTAATGGTCATAATCATATGCTTATTTGCATCTATACCTAGTCAAGTTTGATATCATTCAATCAATCAATTTGTGTTTTATCATTCACCTACTCTAATCCCATCAACCAAGTCATTCAATCCAACTCAAGTAAACCATATTCATCTTGAACAAGTTTAAATTACCAAATCAAGTCAAAACCCCATCAAAGTTCATTAATGACCTAGTTTTATCTCTTTGGCTAGTCTAACCTAGCCCCACATCAAACCTTAGGGAGTTGTCTTATCCCATTGTCATCAACCATCAAACAAGTCTTTAAAATTCATTTAGTTAGCTCATGTCTTAACTTGATTGACTCAAGCTTATCACATTCCATCTTACATCACCAAGTCAAAATTGACATATAATTAAAAGCAAGTCCTTGGTCTAAGTTTGTTCCTTCATCTCACTTTCATCTCTTTGACTTTTTTTTTCAATCCCCTACACCTACTAATTCATGTCAATGAATCACGTCATCCATCTGATCTCCTGCCTTGATCCATGACCTCTAAAATAGATTTAGATATTGCCTTATTGGAAAAATATATCTTTTCCAATAAGGATGCACTCTTTTGATAGCTCTTAGAAATGGGTACCTCACTTCTTGTAGGCTTTAACCTTATATAACTAATATCACCTCCAGTATATACTTATCCACATCAGTCTACCTTTATCCCCCATGTTACCTAGTCATTATCAAATAATATATTCCTCAACCATAGTCCTAATACTAACAAAGGGAAGTCCATCTTAGCAAACTAGTCGCCCCAAATATCTAATTCCAATGCTTACATGACAAATAAAAAAAGTGAATAGAGATATTACACTCCTCTTCCTATATCCTTGGATGCACTCTTTCATAAACTGGTAGATAGTAACATAATGGGTTATCCACCCATAAAACAACTTAATCCAAACAAGCCTAAGCCCTCCCGATATAGAGAAAATCAATACTACTAATATCATAGAACCTAGGGGCATTATACTAATTGATGCTTAAATTTTAAAAAATTCATCCAAAATATCATTGATAGTGGTGACATCAAAATCAAGGATGAATCAGATGCATCCTCATCCACAGGTGAGCCAGAAAGAATATGTCAAGATCATAATCAAACCCTTCCACTCCCAAGATAAGGTAAAGACACTGAGATCATCTTCCATAGTCCACCTATCTTTGAAAAAGCCCTCTTCAATGATGAGTCCATTTACAATGACCCTAGTCCTCCATACTTTGATAAGTCATTATTCCATCACTATATATTTGATGAGACCATTATTTCCCTACCATCTTCCTTTTACCCATCCAACCAAGTCCACCATTTCCATAATTCCCTTCATCTTAAAGCCTCCATTACGAAACACAAGGTGTGGAAGGTACTTGTAAGCAATAATCCCATCCAACAAGCCATTTTTATGACCTCTATGAAAACATTATCTTCCAACAACATCGCATTATTTACAATAGATTTATTATTGGATTCAACACTAGTCTTGTCTACATTAGGATCATGTTCAATACTAGCATCTGAATCAAATTATTTGTTAGAATCATCATCCTTGATTGATGTTGTACATCATAATTATGCATAACTTTTTTAATATCCCTCCCATTTATATGTCAACCAATCACAAGGCATATATTTTGATCTCAGTCAAAATGATGAAGTCATAACAAAATCTTAAAGACTTTATTAGTTGATGATTGTTAGAGAGGCTATGATCTTGCCTCAAATGCATATCCTATAACAAGCCTTAGTGATCCTTTTGCTAATCTTGAGGATATATTATTTGATGTCTAAATTTGGTCTCTTAAGAACATCTATGAGGACCATGCTACCCCACCACCACTCATTGACCTCATCACACCATCTCCCCCACCTTCATCCATCTTGGACCCTTTTCTTCCTATCAACGATTACTTAATCATGTCCCTTCATGAGGACAAACAAGAGCATACATCATTGGACTCTTCCTCAAAAAACATAACATGTGCCAAAAATATAATTTAGGTCTAACATTATATTCAAAAAATAATCTTTGATCCAAGTCAAAATCAAGCCAAGTAAAAAAATTGACCTAGTCAAAAAGAATCTTCCCCAGTTAACATCTCTCAAAGGCACTAGGGGACCATAAAATTAAAATAATTACCAATTAAATCAAAAGACAACTTCTTCAGGTGAAGGCTAAAATTAGGCACCAGGGGGGAAGTCAAAATCCAATCATATTATCAAATTAAAAAGTCTTCCAAAATAATCTCAATATGGCCAATAATTTTTCAAGTATATGGATCAAATAGCAAAACAATCCAAAAATATTGAATCTCTTATATTATTTTATAATATAGCACTAATCAAACATGGAATGGCCAACATCTCCAATGATTTTTACAACTATGATTCCTTCTCTTTCATCCCCTATCACACCATCAAATCCTATACACTGCCATCATATCCTAGACCTAATCCAACTAATACCATTAATTACCTCCTTGGGCAACATTATCCCTCATAAGGCCTATGTAGATACCTAGTCGAGACATCTAGAGGGAACTAACTCACAAGTCAATGAATATCACAAGGATATTAATACATCTAGCATCAATAACATGGTCATGGAATCACATATATCCAGAGTACGTATCAACTAAAGATAAAAAAAGTCAACATCATGCATCTCACATGCCTCAAAAAAATTGAGATGCTAAAAATTTAAAAAGGTAAAAAAATCATCCATCCAAGGTGAAAACTATTTTTTTAGTGCCTTGGGTAAAGTACCATGATGAAAACCAAATTATAACATCATGGTAAAGTCATATATTATTTATAGGTACCTCAACACTTGGAGGAAAATTCCACTTCATCCTTATAGTCATATTATATAGTCCCTGGTCCACCCCATCTATGTCCCATTCCAACCTTCCTTACCTATCCCATATTAGTCATCCTTCTCCATCTTGCACCATCCTATGTCATCCTATCTTATTACGTCCATTATTTCTTCCCATCTTAACCTTCATAAGGGATAGGAAGATATCTTGAATCATGTTCTTGAAACATCTTGGCATATTCTCTAAGTGGCACTTGAGCAATTAGACATCAGATTCCCTCACACGATGGTCCTCAAATATCCCTCATCTATTCCTCATCATCTCTCATCTCCTTTGAGTATCACCCAAATCCTTTCATCATTCCATCCATCATCATTTCCCATCTTAGTTGTTAGGCTTAGTTTTCACTTTGCTAGTGACCCCCTTTTGTATAGTATACATACATAATCCAAGAACTCTAAAAATTAAAATATTCACAAAAAGACAAAAAATCATAAAATCTAGAAAATCTAAAAATATCCCAGTCCTCTTATATTATGTCTAAGCAATCCATAGCCTTAGTCCAACTCATTTATTATAACTCGCTACCATCCAATAAGCTTGATCAATGGCCAAATCAATAATCACCAATTTTACCTAAGCCCACCACACTAATAAGTCACATTATCATCCCTATCCTTATAGACCCATCCAAACTTGAGCAAATATCATTTAAATTGCCTAATTGAGCTAGTCTTATCAAAATAAACTTTGATTAATATCAATCATGAACTAATCAAATCAAGTCTTTGCTAGTTTAAACATAGCACCTGTCAAATTACAAACTTGTCTTTGCTCCTTGTCTAAATTAACCTTGTCAAAACTTAGGGTTACACTACCCTCCCCCATCATCATCAAGCTAGCTCTTGTGCCTTAGACAACTTTTATCAAGAGCACCTCATCTAAGTCTCATCACCAACATGTCATCCTTTAATAAACTCAAGCTTATTAGTCCCCTTATCCCACATGTCATCTAATCATCCATCAAATTCAACCTCATCACTCATATCATTTCAAATCATCACCTGATCACCCATCCCATAGGACTTCATTAAGACAACAAACAAGACACTATATGTAAATGCTTTTGTGTGTTACTTGTGTGCTCTTTTTGTCTTTATTTATCTACATTTGCTTGTCTATCTAGATATATTTGTCTGATTATTTATGTTTGGCTTATTTTGATATTAGTCTTTTAATTAATTTTGCATCATGTCACTTTTATAAAGGGTATAATGAATAATGATGCTAAAATGACACTAAGGCCACATTAATTTCTTTGGTTGCCTTCTAAAAAATTCATTAGATGTTCCTTTTATACATGTTTTCCTTATTTGTGCTATTTGGCAAAATTCCATCATGATGCATAGTGCCTAGTGTTATGATAACAATATTTCATAGACTATGATGAGACTTATTAAAACAATGATGACTTAAGAATGGAGCAAAATCATCATTTCTCCTATTCATTGTCTCATATTAAATTATCTAATCATCGTGTTTATATCCTCTTATTGACCATCTATCAACTCGTCTAATCCAATCCTATTCCACTTTTTAGTCATTTCTCTAAGTTTTTGTCATCTATCTAGTCATACTATCAATTAAACATCTACATCCAATCATCCATATAGCAATTAACATTTTTGATAAATAATCCATCATCATTATCCTCTAATCGATATAGAATTACATTGGCCTAAGGTATTTTAAAAATATATAGGTAATACTCAACCATATGGTGTGTTTAATGCCACATTAGTTGCACTAACCTTATCTACCCCTTCATCTTTTGGTCACTTGATCATATCATTTATTCTCCCTCATCTTCCTCATCGTATTGCTTGAATTTAGCTTTGATCTACACTTATCATTAATCTTATCACATATTTGTCTTATTTAGGCCCGATGCTCTCCCAACATGCACCCATGATTGGGATACATCAAAATCTTGGGGCCTTTATCATCTTGGTTTTTAGCTCTCCCTAACATGCATCCTTGCCTAGGATACATCTAAATCTTTTGACCTTGTATCTTCTCATTATAGTCAGTTTCCATTTGGGACATGTCAACAACCATGACACCCTCATTTTCACACTATGTACATATGTCTTTTCCTAGGGCATCATCAATTTATGGCTCACTACTCATGTCTATTTTATATTCTTCATCATCGATCACATGTCTAACAACCTGACCCATCTTTTTCCTATCTTATCTTGCCCTTTGTTCTTTCTTTCAAGTGGCCATCCATCTCATTCTTCCCTACATGTGCCCTTAAAGGGACATCATGTCTAGTAGCATCATCAATCTAACTCACTAACATCCATGAATGTCTTTCTTCTTTGTATAACCCACTACTCTTCTTCTATTCACAATGACTTTACAAAGAGGGACAAAACGTATACATGTAAATTTTCTCACTTCATCACGTCACTAATTTCATGTAATTTATACTTCTAATCATTATTCTAATATACCCCTTCATTCTTCACACATGTTAACTTACCCCCTTTCACCCTCTAAATTAATTAATTAATTTCCATTATTAACATAATTATCCCACTCTTCTAATATTCAAATTTTCTAATACCCAAACCACTTTCTAATTTCTAAAATTATCCTACATGCTACTTCTAAATATTCCACAATTTCTAAATTTGAAAATCTATATTCCCAAAGGAAAGTCTAGAGATTTCTAATCTCTAGAACTTTCCCTCTTCTAGAAATCTTTAATGGATGAGGATAATATCCTACCATCCATTTCAAAATTTAGGAGGGAATTCAATCTAACCCTTGATTTTCCATCTTCTCTTCATATAAATCCATGGTCACTCCCAAGCATTTGGGCATGAATGAGGAAACTAGAGTCTACATGTTATCCATTTATCTATCATCCAATTGTCCTTCAAGTCTCCATTGCTATAAATTTTTGAGTCTATATAAAATCAGTCAAAAATTATCATTTTTTCATTAGGTCACATCATTTTTTTTAGAAGAAGATTAATCTTGGAATATTGAGGTAATATGGTTTTGATTTTGATCATTGTTTGCATTTAATCTCCCTCCTTGCCCAATCATGAGGATCTAAGTAAGTTTGGGATTGATTTGTAAGTTTAAACTGGTTCTTAAATTTTGAATTTTCATTTCCAAGTTTAACTTGATTACAACAATATTGCTACACAAGAGTAGCAAAACTCCAATCCATAATTCTAAAACTAAAATAACATGGTCTTTCAAACCCATTCAATAATCTTCTATTTAATAGTGATGAATACCACATGTTCTCAAGGAATTATTTATCTAAATGCAAGGGTTCACCAACCTAAATTATGATGGATATAAATTAGAATACCAAGAAAATTAAATTTCAATTTAGGTAGGGAATGTGTTTTGAACAATGCCAATAGTAATCACCTATTGTGAAATAGCATAACAAATTGGTTTTAGACACCATGAAAATTATAAAATGTTACTAACTATTGTTCCTCTTTGCCTTTTCGATAACTTTATTGACATATTTAGAAATTAATGTTGAATGTAATCATATGCCTCTATATTGTCACCCAAGTAAAATAATTAATTATTAAGAATCAATAAAATCAACAAGAAAGATTTAAGATTTTAGAGTGGAATTCAAATCAATGATAGTAATCACCTATATACTATAGTGTAGGGTGGCTCATTTTAATAAAATAAATGTCTTCAACATTATAAATTACTCCATTTAAATATATTTAAATTAATCTCAAATATAATTGTAATGAGAATGAAATAGAAATATGTGTAACATGTAGCATGGAAATCCCAGTTGAAAAGTTGGAAGCAAAAATGAGACAACATGCCTAAGAACTGACAACATATCATGCATGAACATCTCAATATGATCAATGGAAATTAAGAATAAAATTCAAAGAGAAATGCATTTGAATGAATTTATATATGAAGAAAGAAACCAACTATAAGAATGTAATCATGAATCAGTTTAAAGACATCATCAAATAAAAGCTAATATTGATGCTAACTTTGAAGAAGTGAAGTGGATAATACACCAATAATGTAAAATTTAAACAAAGTCCTTCAGATCAGTTACTAGAGTGCAATGAATGAAGGTGAGCAGGAGGGCGCGATAGGGTAGAAAGCAGGGTGCAGCTATAGGGAAGCGCTTAGACTACAGCAGGCATCTCAGAGAGCGCACAGCAGTGGGGAGGCTCCACTTTTACAAGGTTTAGGTTCTTTTACTGCTTTTGAGCAACCAAGTATGCGCATCCCCAAAGCCAACAACTATTTGGAAAGATGCAATGAGAGGCCCAAGCTGGCTATTTCAATGGAAATGATTACTGAAGACATTGAATACTATTCCAATCACTCCCTGTACTACAAGTTTCTAGGGCTTAAGATGTCATTGTTATTCCTAGAAGCATGAGCTCAGAGGATGTGGGCACTGGAAGGAGATATGGATATTACATTGTTGGCCAATAGCTATTTCATGGTCACTTTTACCTGTATAACAGATTGTCAATGAGTTTTTGGTGGAGGTCCTTACTTCCATAATCAAGTGGGACTGTTTATCAAGCCTTGGCATGCCGATTTCATACCTTCAGAGGAACTACCAAACTATGTCCTAATGTGGGTGCATCTACCCCACTTTTCAGTGGAATGCTATCGATAAGACACTCTCTAATTGGTTGCATCCTTGCTACGAAGGCCAGTACATTCCTTAATGTCACTCTTGGGGAAAAAGGTAATGACTTATGCCCACATTTGTGTTGAAATTGATCTTAGTAAGCCATTACCAGATGCTGTTGAAATGAGTGTGGGCCCTTTTTCATGGGTACAATAGTTGGATTATGAAACCCTCCCTTTCTACTATCATTTATGTCATGCTTATAAGCATTTGTAGCAATGGTGTCCCACCTCAAAATCCACTGCACCTCAGCCAGCTCAATCTCCTCACACTTCTGGTACTGACAAGGAAAGGGGTTTGATTCCAGGTGAGATGCCTAAAACTGATGGTTTTATGTTAATTAAAGGTTGATATAGAAATAGAGGCCAAAAATGGTCCTTGAAGGAAAGACAATTAGATGACTCACTCAATAGATTTGAAATATTGGATGACCTTAATTAGCAGGAGGTGAATCTCGGGTTGACGATTTTGGATCAGGGGATTGAGGGACCAGCTCAGGAGACCAATGCTTCAGGGGCTTTAACTGAAACACAGGATGCTAGAGATTGTCATATGGATATGGACCAGTAGCTGATAATTTCAAAAGGAATAACTTCCTTAGTTATTCCCCTTAAAGAAGACAAAAATATGCCCCTTACTGGGAAAACTGGGGACCCACGGGCAGCAAGAAGCAGTAAATATTTTCCTCAACTTGGACTTCTACAAAAAGACCTTAAGAAAGGAGGGGGAGAGAAATCTGGCAAGCTTGGTAGAAAAAAGGACCAAGAAAAGATAAAGCTAATGGGAGAAACTTTGGTGGAGTCGGGGTCAGCAAAGACTCTGGATGCACACTTTTTGAGCTCTCTGAAATGATTATAATATCTTGGAATGTAAGGGGTTTGAACAACAGCCCCAGACAAAATGACGTTCATAACCTAATTAAAAGTCATAGGCTAGATGTCCTTTTCTTGTAGGAGACTAAGCTTTTAGTTTAAGACATGTCCAAACTTGCACCCAAGTTTTGGTGGCAAGGATAATGTCAATGCATTGGTGCTACCAGATACTCAAGAGGACTAGCTTGTCTATGGAACCCATGAAAGATTGGCCTCATAGGTTGGATGACTTCAAAGTACTCCATGACTATGATTGCTTCTAGATTTGAGATGGGGGAAGTCATTCTCTTCTCTAATATCTATGCTTCTAATGATTGGTGGGGTAAAAATTCCTTATGGGGCCACATAAGTTTTGTCCATAGTCTAGCCCCCTTCCACCCTTGGATTATGGTAGGTGATTTTAATGTTATTCTTGATTTGACTAAAAAGAGTGGTGGCACGTCAAGGCTGGACCCATCTGCTTTGTTAATGCACAACTACATAGAAATTTTGAATTTAGTTGACGTCAGGCCCAATAATGGACAGTTTACTTGGAACAACTGCAGGAGTTGGAAACATTGCATTGCTAAGAAACTTGACCATTTTTTGGTCTCAGCTTTTTGGGTTGGAGGTATGTGGTCTACGAGGTCTAAAATTTTATACTAGAGAGGATCAGACCATTGACCCATCAAGCTTAATAGTGTCTCACAGTATCACCCGTGCTCTCCTTCCTTCATATTTCAACTCATGTGGCTGCAGGATCAATCTCTACATGAGTGTGTTGCCAATTGGTGGCATTGGGGTAGGCCTACCCATGGTACGGCAATGTACATTTTTGCTAAAACACTACAATATGTGAAGTACAAGCTCAAGCGGTGGAATCACCAAAGTTTTGGGATCATTTTCCATGCTAAGGCTACTACATAAACCAAGCTTGATGATATCATGAGAATAATAAGGGAAGAAGGACTGACTGCAGACTTACTGCAAGAAGAAACATAGGTTGTGAAAGACCTGGAGGAATGTGAGCTACGGGAGGAAATTTTTTGGAAGCAGAAAGCTCAGGTCGAATGGCTCCAAGAGGGGGACAGAAATACATCCTTTTTCTTCAATTCATCTAAAGTTAGGAGACATGGAAATTCTATTTCAGCCCTAGTCAATGAAAGAGGTGAGAGCCTTATCTCCTTTTCGGCAATTTTTGAGGAGGTAGTGCAGTACTTCTCTACTCTCTTTAGGGAAGATGCTAACGGGGAATCACCAAAAGAAGCTCAAGTTCTCTTCTGCATTTCATTGTTGGTGACACGTGAAATGAATGAAAATTTAATGAAACCAATCACACTTAGAGATCTTGAGGAAACCATTATTCAGATGAAAAAAGGGAAAGCGGTTGGACCTAATAGCTTCCTAGCTGAATTCTACCAAGAATTTTGGGATATCATCAAACTTGACCTTTTAGATGTTGTCCAAGAATCTCAGTGAAATAAACAAATGCTTAAGGCTACAAATGCGACCTATCTTGCTCTCATACCCAAATGCGAAGGTGTTGATAGGCTAAGTCAATTCTGCCCTATATCCCTTTGCAATGTTGTCTACAAAATTATATCTAAAATCATTGCTAGATAGGTTAAAAAGAGGGCTGAGTGCTGTGATCTCAGAAGAGCATAGTGGTTTTGTGGAAGGCAGGAAAATCTTGGACGGTATTGTTATTGTTGTTGAGTCCATTCACTCCATGGCTAGCTCAAAAGATAAGGTGATGTTCATTAAATTGGACATGACCAAAGCCTTTGATAGGGTCAGATGGTCATTCTTGTAGAAGGTTCTTTGTGCTTTTGGCTTTTCAAATGAATGGACTCAATGGGTCATGAGCTACATTTCCTCAGCTTCCTTCTCGGTGCTTATCAATGGAGAACACACGGAGCTTTTTGGTGCTACTAGAAGGATGTGATAAGGTGATCCTCTATCTTTGTACCTTTTTCTTCTCCTTGCTAAAGGTTTGGGGAGGTTAATCAATTGGAGCAAAGAGGAAAGACATATCCAAGGATGGTGATGGGGAGGGGAATTGCCAATGTAATCACACCTGTAATTTGTTGATGACATTGCCCTTATGGGCATGGCCATAATGATTGAAGCTGTTAATTTACGCAAGATGTTAGATGTTTATCTAATGGCCTCGGGATAAAAGGTCAATGAAGATAAGTCATCCATCTTCTTCTTCAATACTATGGGCCCTATTTAGCAGTGGATCATGAGGACTCTGCATTTTCAGATTGGGACTCCCCCCTTGATTTACTTGGGTATCCCTATCTTGGCTGGTCGTACATCCAAAGAATCTTGGCAGACTATTTTGGAGAAATTTTAGGTGAAAGTGAATCATTGGACACACAGGTGGTTATCCTTTGTGGGCTGGGTTCAACTTATCCAATTTGTGGTGCAGGCTTTACCCATTTACAAGTGTATGCTCTAGGTTGCCTCGATGCGATTCATTAAGGAGTTTGATTTAGTTACTAGACAATTCTTATGGGCTGGTAGTTTGACCTCCACCAAATTGAGCCTTATTAGATGGGAGATTGTCTACAGCCCCAAACAATATGGCGGGCTCAGTCTGAGGCAGACGGACTTAAATGGTATTGCTTTGGTAGCCAAACTTTATTCGTGATGGTGCACCGAACAAGACAAAGCTTAGGCCAAAATTCTCTCACAAAAGTACTACTTTGGAACATTTCATAGGGACATTCCTCGCTATCCACTAATTGGGAAAGGTTCAGCAATATGGGGTACTCTCAAAAAAGGGGTTGCTCTCATCAAGAATGGCTTATTCTAGATTTGTAAATAGGGATCCAAGGCTCTCTTTTGGTTTGACTCTTGGGATGGTTATCTTCCCATCATTTCTTAGTTTCCAAATTTGTTGAACCTTTGTCAGAGATTCCTTGATGTTGGCTGGTCTTGGGTGAGTGACTTCAAAGTTTACATTACACAAGGACAGGTGGAGGTAGCTCGTTGGAAAGCTCCTAAAACTTGGCTTGTTAATGGGACATAGGAAGAGAATGAGGAGATATTGAGCATCCTTTCCAGGTGTCACTGTAGTCCTCTTCAGAAGGAGGATGAGCTAGCTTGGTCTCCCATTCCCAAGGGAGCTTACACAGTTTCATCTAGATATCAGGCTTTACTTCTTTAGAGATTGGGCAGGGGAAAGTGCATTGGTGGAGACAGGTCTGGAATAAATTCACATGGCCTAAATGCAACTATTTTTTGTGGATGTTGGCTTGGAATAGGTGTTTAACCTGGGACAATCTCCATAAGAGAGGTTTCCAAGGCCCTTCAGTATGTGTTATGTGCAGAGCGGCTGAGAAGGATTCAGCACACCTTTTTTTGTGATGCCCCTTTGCCTTGCAACTTTGGCATTATTTGTGGGATGTTTGGCAGTGCCCATGTCTTCATGCTCAATCTATGGTTGATTTCTAGAATGGATTGGGATAAGCCCCCTCAAGGATGCCCTTCCTGTAGGACATATGGCTGGGCGGCCCCATTTTTCTATTCTGGCAGATCTGGCTTGAGAGAAATAGGTGAATATTCTAGGGGATGAGGGTCATGGTGCAGCAAGTATGGCAGAAAGTGGTGGGGATGATCTAGGAAACTATCCAAGTAAAGAGTGTGATCTGCATTCCTTTGACCAAACAGGATGCTCAGGTGGTGGCATGACTTGGATTCTAGAAGTTAACTAGTAAGTCAACATGTGTCAGGAGGAGCAAGTAGGTCAAGGAGTAGATTGTTAGGACTAGTCAGTGGCAATGCCCCCTAGTGGGATTCTCAAGATCAATATAGATGGTTCCTCCAAAGGTAATCCAGGACCCATGGGTACTGGAGGGATAAGAAGGGATTCTAAAGGTACGGTGATTTTTCTTTTTGCAGTTCTTGAGGGGTTGCAAACCATTAACATGATGGAAGGTCAGGCCATTCTTTATGCCCTTGAGAAGGCCCAAGTGTTAGGTTGGCATAGGATTATCTGGGAATCAAACTCTCAAGTCTTGATTAACCTGCTCATTAAGAGGAAAGTGGTGGGCGTCAATTGGCAACTATCTCTGATTGTGCAACAGATTTTGTGGATTTGCTCGCTTATGGATAGCGTTACTTTTGCTCATATTCTGTGAGAATGGAATAGGGCAACGGATTTTTTGGCTAAATAGGCATCTGACCATTTGGATGGTGAAAACATTGAGGATTGGGGGTCTCTCTCCCTGACGTTGTGTTCTGATTTGGAAAGAATTTTGGAGGCTGATAAGGAGGTTCATAATATTGTCTAGTTGGGCGTGTGCCTAGTTTTTCAATTTATGTTGCTTTCTTTAGGGGGTTTCTGCCCCCCGTTCTTCTTGTAATGCTCTTTTCTTATTAATAATATTTGTACCCCTTTTTATTTATAAAAAATAAAAAAAACTTTGAAGAAGTGAATTCCATGACCATAGAACATTTTCTAGACATGCTAGATAATAGAGAAAGAAATTCCATGGATGACGATGTTGAAAATAATATATAGAATACACTTGATAGTAGTGGAAATATCAAGGTAGATTTGAAGACATTATAATTGATATTTCTCCATCATCTAGAAAAATTGGCTTTGCCAAGTATGTGTTATGTTTTTCAATAAAGTTAACCCAGTATAAATATATCATGAGCCCATGAAGGTGAAATTGGACCTTAAATTGCATGATTAACCTAAGTAGAAAATAGGGAAACAACTTTCCAAACAGAAATATGAGGAAGAGAGACTAAATTCTTTGAAACTACAATGATGTTATATATTTAATATATTTTCATAAAAAATATTTTTTCACATATCTTATACTCATTTTCACATTTTGATATATATATAATTATTTTCTTTAATTCTCATTTAATGTGATGTATATTACCCATTTGGATAATTATAAAATTCTTCATTAATTATCATTTAATGTGACATATATTTCTTATTTCAATGAATATGAAATGTTGCATTAATTATTGTTTGGTGTGAATTGTGCATGCCACACTTGCAGATGTTATTAGCATAGATATCTTAAATCCATTTATCTAAAAGACATGAAGAGATATCAATATATAGGCACCTCAAGATTGATATCTCTTGGTGTCTTTTAGATAGATGTATTTAAGATATTTATGCTAGTTTTATTTAAATACATAAAAAATTAAGTCCACATCATCTATTCAAAGAATAAAAATTTAAAAAAGTGGTTAACTAAAAATAAAATGAGACAATGTTAATTTTATTTAATTTTAGACATTTGTACTCAATAAGTTTCTTAGGACACATTCTTTACATCCAGGGTTTAAATTTGATTGTCAATTTTCATTATTATTGAATTTTTTAATAGCAGTTATTTATTTAATATTAATTTTTAATTATTAATTAATAGTAGAAGGAGAAAATATCATAATATATATTTTATTATTTAATTATTATATTTATTTAAAGTTTTTAATGGTTTATATAAAATTTTATCTTTCATATAATACATTTTTTAAAATTAATTATATTTTAAAATTAAAAAATGTAAACATTACCATATGGTTATCAAACTCTAACTCTAACTAAATCAACAAATAATAAAGGTAGACTTTTTTCCGATTGAAAAGTGTATCTATATTAAACTAGCAGTTGCCCCAATGGTGCAAAAAATGCTGGAAGGGATAAAAAAAATTGTTAGTTGAAAATTTGTAGAGAACATAATAGAATAATTAATTTGTATGGTATGAGATAAATCTAAAATAGGCACCTTAAAATTAATATGTTGTCAAGCATGATTTAATTCTTCCATATGTTAAAATATTTGCAAGATGTATTGAATAACCTAAAATTATAAAAAAACAAAGAAATAAAATAATCTATCATGGTCACTATTGAGAACCAACATACCCCACTTCTTTAAAATTTCATGGGGACCCTCATCTTAGCATGGCTACTTGTTTCTCAACCTCTTTCCACCTTGTGTTTCAACATTGCTTCATCATGGAATTGGCTTGATAATTTCTTTGTGTTTTGGCTCAAATGTGATAATAAAATTGGTTTGAATTGGGTGTGTGGAGTGAAATAGGTGATTAAGAGTATGTTTCTTGGTTAAGTTCCACCCAGTGTTTGATTTAATATAACATTAAGTTGAATGGACATGTGAAATGAAATTTGATCAATAGAGTATTTGTTTTCAATATACCCTGACTTGTTACATGTGTATAGATTTAGTGCATAACTAAAAGAGTAGAGTGCATTACCTTATATTTAATGTGTAAGGAAGTAGCTTCTTTGATTAGACATTTAATATCATGAAGGGTTGATAAGGACAACAAGACACTTATTTGATTGTGAGAACACTCCATGTCAAATGTTCAAGTAAATTCAGCGCTACAAGGGAATTGATATGGAGACAAAGCATTGATGTTTCAAAACTTATATTGTAAATAATGTTTCTCTAGGCTAGAAATATATTGCCACCTAGATAACTTATATTGATTCCATATATATATTTTATGTTGTGCAAGAATTCTAAGAGAACTAGGTGTTGATATTGAGGGGAAATGGCAGGTTGTTTGATGTGATATTTTACACAAGAGGGCCCATATCATACACATGCACCAACTTTAGGTTCATTTTTAAATTTGCATATACTGCACTGATTACTAAGGGGTTAGTAACTTATAATATGGTGACATATTATAATGACTATTTCCTATTTGATAACGGTAGGACTCAACATCAAATGTGTTGATCTAAGCAACAATACGATGACACTATTGTGGGGGAAATACATAGAGGTTATGAAGTTTATTAAGGGTAAACATTATATCATTTAACGCTTCAAAAAGTTATGAAACTTTATTTAAGTCATTCAATTCAAAAATATTTGTGAGCTCAAAGTAAAATAGTCATTAAGGTGTACCTAATTTGTTATGCTTTCAAAGCTTGATGCGATGTTTTTCACATAAAAATAAAAATAAGGACATCGATCCTACATTTAGATATGTAGATGATTGTAAATATGTAAGGTAAATTATGGATTTAAAATACTTGCATCCATCATAAAGGCGTACATAGATTATAAGGTAATGGGTGATTTGATCAGACATTCGATATCATGAAGGGTTGATGAGGAGAATGTAATGTTATTTTGATTACGAGAAGTCTCCATGTCTTATGTGCAACTCAATACAATGCTACTCTTCCAATGCTATGGAAATAAGACACTGAGGTTTCAAACTCTATACTGTAAATTAGGTTTTTATAGGCTGCCAATATACTACCACCTAGAGAAATTATAACAAGGCCATAATATCTTGCAGGTTGTGAAAGACTTCTAAGTGCATTGGGCATTGATGATGGGGGGAAATGGAAGGGTGTTTCATGAAATATTGTACATAAAATGGCTCATATCATACACATATCATGATTTTGGCATAGTTGTTTGATTCACACACCTTAGATCCACTACAAATGGGTTAGTAGCTTGCAAGGTGGTGGCATATTCTATTGATTATTTCCTAGTTGTTTACAAACAGATTTGACATTCAATGTAATGATCTAAATAACAATGAAATAAAACTATTATGGGGGAAACACATTGAGGTTATGGAGTGTATATATTTTTATTTTTGTGAAAACTTATATCCATCACGTTCTTTGATTAGACAATTGCTATTATGAAGGGTCGACAAGGAAAACATGATGTTGATTTCATTGTGAGAAGGCTCTGTGTCCAATGTGTGACTCAAGTCAACCATGTAATTCAAATGATATTTATGTCACACAATGAGGTTCCAAAGTCTATATTATAATATATGTTTGTCTATGTAACCAATACACTGCCATCTAGATAAATTAGAGCAAAAGATCATACATAACTTGGAGGTGGTGAAAGTTTTATGAGTGAATTATATGGTGACGATGGGGACAAATGAAAGGGTGTTTCATTTGATATTGTACACATGATGGTCCATGTCATATACATGCCCCAACTTTAAGCCATGTGGATTTCTAAGTTATACAATATATATATATATATATTAATAATATATAAATTTAGCTTAATATACTTCAATATGTAATATATGATACTATAGAATAAAATATACAAAACAACAAAATGTATAATGCAATATTTACTATATTGTATATAATATAGTAAACTATAAAATACATTGAAATATACAGTTCACTAATTACAACAAAATTGACTATTTCATTATATGATAGATAACATAAAACTTTTCTATTGAAAACTAACAATTTCCTCTGTCTTTTTTAATTTAAAAATTATTATTATTATTATTTTATATATATATATATATAACATGAAAATATATATTATAAACTATATATTATAAACTAAATATTATCATAAAGTCCATATAAATAATACATAATAGATCTTCATAAGGATTCACATGCTTATATAAATATGAATACCACTTTTAAGAATGAGTCAAATCTATGGCAAAGGAAACCTTGAATCATAAAATTGTGGATTTTGCTTAGAAAGAAAGAAAGTGGTGGGAAATACATTAAAAAGAAAATAAAACATTACAAGCTTGAAGATAATGAAGGAGATTATATGAAACGATTTCTCTTACTAACCATATCTACGTAATATTAATGCCATCAATTAGATTGTATGAGACGGGGGATATTTGATGGATTTTATTACTGTCAAGTACTGAAATATGTACTTGATATGACCATTGTTTTCTTGGTGGCTTTATTACATTTTTTAAATAATAAAAAATAAAACTCCACTGAGTAATGCCAGCAACCATTTTCTTTTTGTTGATGTGTATTCACTGTTCATGGACAAGACATTTTCAATGCTCTACATGTGATGAATGAAGGGGGAAACGTGTCTATTAATATAAAATTTGATTCTATTGGACACTAGATGGTGGACATTAATTACAATTTTATTTGATTGGTTACGTCTTGGTAGGAATTAAGTAATTAAGGACTGCTCCAAATTAATACATATTGTCTTATCATAGTTGGAAAGGGATGCTACAATAATATCAAAGAGGCAAAAGAAATTTGTTTTAAAGTTTAAAGTGTTTTTTTAAGTTCAATTTATTTATATCATGGTATTTACAAGAATAATTTTGAAACAGCTATCTGTCTCAAATAATAAATAATATATTACTAAGGCATTATAATAATCCCTGACAGCTACCCATCTAGTCCTTAAGCATAATTTATGATTTGACGCCGCCATATTTGGTGGGCACCACACTCAAGTATAATATATAAATGTAATTATAGAATTCCATGGAGTGAATAATTTTTCAAAATACTTAAACGTTGTGAAAAATCTATAAAACTAGAAAATCATTAAACTAAGTGAACATATTTGTTTAAACTTCACTTTTAATTGGGAATCTAATGCCATTTGGGCATTCATACATTTGAACGCTAAGGTGGTCAAAAAAACATCGTGATATCAAAAATTTCCAGAAAAAAATAGCTTCGATATGGACACTGAACATAAAATCAAATCAATCTGAAGCAAAACTAATAATTTGTACAATAAATAATCATAAAACTCATTAAATGTGCCTTGATATCCAAAATTTATTTTGAAACAACATGAATGTGGAATATGTACAAACATCATAGACTTGTCGCTAGAAATTTACATAAATTTCAAGCTCATTTTTATGCAAGAAAGCAAAGAAAGGAATGGAGTGAAATTGCATGCCTTTGAAAGATAAAAAGAGGTGATTGCAAGGTGGCTTCGAGTATCATCCTTGTTGACACCCATCCCCCTTCGTGTTAATTTTACACAAACTCAATTAAAATATAATTTTTTTAATGTAAAAAATTCCCTGACATGTTATAAATCTAGTTGATTCGCTTTGAATGGTAGTTTAAAACCAAAAAATACTTAGAAGACACTATTTAATGTCATGCTGAAATATCCCTTTCTAGATTTGGAGAAACAAAATTTTTATAGTTCAAGAACCTTTCAATAATAAATTGCAAGTATGCTCAGATTGGTAAAGTATATCAGGGTTTGATATGAAAATCACACTATTCTGAAATTTATATCAAGTTTATACATTATAGGAAAGACACCAACTCAGAAATACTCCAAAAAATACAATGAAGCCCAAAGAACCAAGAACCTGGAAGTATGCGCAGGTCTGGGTTGTCAATAGAAAAATGTCTGAAATGTGTACAGCAGCCTAGGACGCGCCTAAAACCTCCAACAAAGCCACGTCCAGCAAAGATGAACCTCCAACACTTTAGTGATTTGGCATCTCTTTCTTTGTCTTATCGATGACACTTTATTACCCTGAACAGAAACATCAAAAATGCGATTTCCAAGACTCTTCTAGCTTTTTGTGTCTTCAATGTCTATCTCAGCAAATTAATAGGTGGCCTTTTGATTTGAACATAGCATTCAAAAGATTAATTCCATGCAACAATGAAATGCAGGTCCAAAGGAAGACACATCAGATTTGTCTTTATACTTCTCCACGTTTTGTCTTATATATCTCTAAATATGTGATGACTCAGACTTGTCCCTGCCCCTGTATTTTGTACTTTCCAGCCCATCGTATTTGCAAGATCTCTGCCTCTGTATTTTGTACTTTCCAACCGTGCCTTATTTGCAAGATCCCTGCCGATGACCTCCTCAATGACGCGTCTAATGGATCCCTTTAAAGGAATTTGATCTTGCATGCTTGCCCGCAATTATGTTGCATGACTGCTGCACCAAACTCTCTCTTAACAGGGGACGACCTGAAGTTAAAACTCTCTATTGTAGCTCTCACGAGTTGGCAAAAAATCCATACATAGAGATTGATTTTAGTCTTCAAATAGGCAATTTTCCCAACTGTTAATATTTACTCCAAGTCGTATGATGCAATGATAATCTATATTAAAAATCTAACCCCTAATGATAGAATAGAAATCTGAAGACCCTCCCGACAGATTCTCAAACTGTAAACTCCTATAACTCCTAGAAATTAATATAAACCTTGATTTATGTAGATAGATAAATTATCAAAATATCAAATTATTCAAAGCACCTGATTTATCGAATAAGCCCAATGTGAATTCTGTCACGAATCCACTCCTGAAAAGAGCTAGGTTTTTGTCCAACTCTTCTCCAATCTGCTGAAGGTTTTCGTCCTCAGAGATTTAGCTGAATCCAAGTTCAAGCTTGACAATAATGCATCAGAAATTTTAAGCAACAATCATGAAAAATGCTTTGCCCTCAACTTCTTTTAAAGGCTCCAAGGAATCTTCTAGAAGAAGCCAACTTGCAACTAACTCCAACTTCTAGAAGAAACTTATTTAATATTTTATTTTTTTTCCATTTTAATTAAAATTAATTAATTAAAGTCATCCTTTTGAAGTAATATTAATTTTTGGACAAATTAAATAAATTAAATTAATAAAATCACTTTATCATAATTTTGGGGACATTACAGTCCTCCCTTCCTGGAGATTGCTTGTCCTCAAGCAATTCGCCCTTGATACCCAACACCAACTTCCAAGATCCCATATCATTCTCAAAAATTTGCAAACTCTACTATCTGAAACACTACATTGCAAAATATATGTGAATAAATTCTCCTTATTTCTCCTAGAGAGTAGTGCGATAATTCTCAATATGTAATTAGCAAACTCACCATCACATACCTTAGTCTTCGCAAAAGACCGCTACGCAACTCTGATTACCATGCTCTCCAAATCCCCATAAGGATGATGACTCATAACTGGGAGTGAAAATGTCATGAAACATATAGAATCATTTACCTCATCACTCATAAAATGAGTCTCCATCCTGTGAGATGACACCTCCTTAGGTCCTCCATCTAATGTTGCCCTCAAGATAGTCTTCTTTCCCCCAGAAAGGAACTCTAACTGCATATGGTGGTGATCAGTAATGTAATGCCCAATGCCCTGTAACCACTACATGCCCAAGACCATATCATAATCCTCTAAAGGAAGCACATAAAAATCATCCGTCAGAGTATAATCCCCCATCTAAATACTAAGCTATGAAATCTGTTTGGTACAACCCAAAACTGCACCATCTGCCACCTTTACTCCAAAACCACCAAACTTCTCATACTGTAATCCATGCCTTTCCACTAAATTTTAGTCAATAAAGTTATGCGTAGCACCTATGTCTACCAAGCTCACAACCCACTTGCCCTTAAGTGTACCTTTCAATCGAAAGGCATGAAAGTTAGGATAACTAGAGAGAGTAGCCATAATTACTTTTGCTGATGCCATGGGCTCAGGGGTATCTAACTCCAACTGTGTCTGTACCTGCTCAACATCCTCCATGCTATCTTCAATATTAGTGTCGAGTACCTCCTCATCCCCTAATTCAGATGTCACCTCAATCAAATAAACCTTTACTTTACCCATACAACAGTGTCTAGGTTCCCAAGGTTCTTTGCAGGAAAAGCATAACTTTTTCCTTCTCAATTCATTCCTCGTCTCTTGATTCATCTAAGGGGTTATAGAAGATGACCCTTCTTTATTTTGTGATGTGTTGGCCTTCTGTGTAGGCTGAGAGTCCTTGAATTGTTTCTTATCTTTCTGATAAGAAGTGGGAACAATATCCAGTCTCAATGTCACATCAATGGCCTCCTTAAGAGTGGCTAGTTGGAAAGCACGTACCAGTCCCTTAAGTCTATCTTGTAATCCCTCAATGAATAACATCATGCTACGCCTCTGGGGCATATCAGGTACCATAACTGCAATATGCTAGAACTCATTAACATATGCTTCTGTCTGTCCAGTCTGTCTAAGATGTGCCAACTCCCTATAGTAGAGTTCTGTGTCCTTACAATCAAACCAAGTAATGAGTCATTCAGTGAACTCTGCATAGGAATGAATTAAGGCATGATCTTGGGTGACCAATCCATGATGCCACCAATCTTAGGCAACCCCATCTAAATGTAAGACAGCAAACTGAATAGCCTCACGCTCAGGCATGGGTCTCAAGGATAGATATGTGTCCAGCTTGTGCACCCAAGCACATGCACTCGTACTACTCGTACCATCATATGTAGCCAACATGATCTTCCCAATAGCTCGATTGAGGTCATATTTCTATTGCTGGGGTGGTCTATGACCAGGATCTCCTCTGAATCTAGTTGTATCTCTACGTTGCACACAATACTGGGGAAGAGGGAAAACATCCCTAACCTCTGGGGGAAAACTCTCCACTCTACTGTCGCTGCTAGAACGGACTCCTAGAACCCAATCTCTGGTGGCTCCACCTACACTAGTTTTTCACCTAGTACAAACTGGGGAAGCAATGGTCTATTTGGAGTAAGTGTATGATGGTGATTCCACCTAGAGGAATGAAGGGAGCTCCCAACTGAAGAATGGGACTGATGGCTATGCTGACTACCTATCATTGAAACTGATCTATTATGTCTGCCTCTATGTCTATCCACCTCCAAACGTTCCATGGTATCCTATAATTGATCTAAAGCCTAAACAATCTTGGGTTGAGTAGTGATGATAGTCCTCATCATCTCTCTCTCTACCTCATCCTTATTTCTTCGAGCATCCCCCTATTCTTCTTCTGCCATAATAGGTTCCTGTTCTATACCAAACTCACGCTCGTATTGAGCTCTTCTGCGTGTATAGTACCTATGGGTTATATCAAATCTTCTTAGATGCATAGAAATAAAATATATTCACCCCTACAGGCTGGCAAGAAGCATGGCTCTAATACCATTGAAATATCCCTTTCTAGATTTGGAGAAACAAAATTTTTATAGTTCAAGAACCTTTCAATAATAAATTGCAAGTATGATCAGATTGGTAAAATATATCAGGGTCTGATATGAAAATCACACTACTCTGTAATTTATATCAAGTTTATACATTATAAGAAAGACACCAACTCAGAAATACTCCAAAAAATACAATGAATCCCAAAGAACCAAGAACCTGGAAGTATGCGTAGGTCTGGGTTGTCAACAGAAAAATGTCTGAAATGTGTACAACAGCCTAGGACACGCCTGAAACCTCCAACAAAGCCACGTCCAGCAGAGATGAATCTCCAACACTTCAATGATTTGGCATCTCTTTCTTTGTCTTATCAATGACACTTTATTACCCTAAATAGAAACATCAAAAATGCATTTTCCAAGACTCTTCCAGCTTTCTGTGTCTTCAATGTCTATCTCAGCAAATTAATAGGTGGCCTTTTGATTTGAATGTAGCATTCAAAAGATTAATTCCACGCAGCAATGAAATGCAAGTCCAAAGGAAGACACATCAAATTTGTCTTTATACTTCTCCACATTTTGTCTTATATATCTCCAAATATGTGACGACTCAGAATTGTCCCTGCCCCTGTATTTTGTACTTTTCCAGCCCATCATATTTGCAATATCTATGCCTCTATATTTTGCCCTTTCCATCCATGCCTTATTTACAAGATCCCTGCCAGTGACCTCCTTAATGACGCATCTAATGGATCCCTTTAAAGGAATTTGATCTTGCATGCTTGCCCACAATTATGTTGCATGACTGCGGCACCAAACTCTCTCTTAACAAGGGATGACCTGAATTTAAAACTCTCTGTTGTAGCTCTCATGAGTCAGCAAAAAATCCATACATAGAGATTGATTTCAGTCTTCAAATAGTTGATTTTCCCAACTGTTAATATTTACTCCAAGTCGTATGATGCAATGATAATCTATATTAAAAATCTAACCCCTGATGATAGAATAGAAATTTGAAAACCCTCCCGACAGATTCTCAAATTGTAAACTCCTATAACTTCTAGAAATTAATATAAACCCTGATTTGTGCAGATAGATTAATTATCAAAATATCAAATTATTCAAAGCACCTGATTTATTGAATAAGCCCAATGTGAATTCCATCACGAATCCACTCCTGAAAAGAGCTAGGTTTTCGTCCAACTCTTCTCCAATCTGTTGAAGGTTTTCGTCCTCAGAGATTTAGCTGAATCCAAGTTCAAGCTTGACAATAATGTATCATAAATTTTAAGCAACAATCATGAAAAATGCTTTGCCCTCAACTTCTTTTAAAGGCTCCAAGGAATCTTCTAGAAGAAGCCAACTTGCAACTAACTCCAACTTCTAGAAGAAACTTATTTAATTTTTTATTTTTTTTCCATTTTAATTAAAATGAATTAATTAAAGTCATCCTTTTGAACTAATATTAATTTTTGGACAACTTAAATTAATTAAATCACTTTATCATAATTTTGGGGACATTACACATGCATCGATGACATAAAATCCACCTCATCTACTTTAATTATAAGGTGAAAAACATTATCCATGTGTCAACACAACATTTATTAATTGTAAACTTGAATTATTTTATTTTGTTGGTGTGTTTTTCTATTATATATATTATTTATTATTTATTATGGGAAATGATATCCTACACTGGACTTAAATTTAGGGTCGCTATTGGATTTACATGACTTACTACCTATTGCAAAGGGGTACATAAGCTTGTAGGGTGGCAAGATCTTTAATTGAATGGTTTATATTATTGATGGTTGATGAGGATGACATGATGTTGATTTGACTTCAACATAGCTCCACATCTGATGTATGACTCAAATTAGCATTTCAATGCCATTGATGTGGGGACAATACATTGAGGTTTGAAAGTCTATATCGTAGCTTAGGTTCATCTAAATTACCAATTTATTGACACCTAAACAAATTAAATCAAGGCACATCATACATTAGAGGGCCAATCAAATATTTCACCACCTTGATTTGATATAACTGATATGTATCATTCTACACTCTTGTTACATTGAGATACCAATTTAAAATTTAAGGTAGTCACATGTGTAGGCATAAATTCTATGGGATAAGTATTATCCATATGTCACCATAGAAAAATATGCTTGTCTTCTAACTGATAATATGTTCATCAAATCTTATATCATATTTTATTGCTATATTATATATAATATAATATTATCTAATAGTTTTAGACTCATCTAAATTGGCATGTGGTGCATTATCTACATGTTTAGAGGAGCCATTGGATATTGAGGTGACATTTGTTTCTAGCATTTACTGGGTAATTAAAATAGTTTGGTAGAAGCTAAAATTGCATTGATATATTTGATTTGATTCCATCACACAAAATTCCCTATCATTGGCCCCTACCTAACCATCACCACACAATGCACCATATGATTTTTATTACTTAATGTTTCTTGCACAAAAGGTGAGATGGTATTTTCAACCATGGGCTTCGAGTGGGTGTGCCTATCAATTTACACTATTTCACTCTAAAAAATATTGCATTGCCAAAAAAAAAAATGCATCCCTTTCAATGTAATTTGAAAATCCTAAACACTTTTTTGTTTAATGCTTAAACCCATTATGATCCCTAGACAGAGCAACGATGATAGAACAATGTTGAGAGCTCTTTATAGGTTGATGGGAGCCTTATGGTATTTAATAAATCCCATGAAACAAAACTCATGACCATCCTCAATCAATACTTGAAAATAATTTTTCATTGGATTAACTATGTTCGTAGATGAATTCACAAACTTCACCTTTGACACCGATATCACCACCTTTATACATTATACACAAACACAACTCTATAATATCTAACACTATTAATGAAGAAGATAAAAGTATTATTTCTTAACCCTTCATTAAAAAAACTCATATGGGGTTATGTGATAACTGGCAAATATTTATGTGTTTCTCCTATATAGTAGTCTATGTTTCCACACAAACAGAGTCCTCTTTCAAATCTTGGAGGTTCCTCCTCAACTCTTAAAATACACACACACACACACACACACACACACACACACACACACACACACACACACACACACACACACACACACACACACACACACACACACACACAGACACACACACACACACACACACAGAGAGAGAGAGAGAGAGAGAGAGAGAGAGAGAGAGAGAGAGAGAGAGAGAGAGAGAGAGAGAGAGAGATTCCACCACTTCCCTGACACATCTACACCTCATCCTTGAAACGTACATTGCATTCTGGAGTGTATACATTCGACACCATTGGCAATGAAAAACACTTACATCAATATATGACAAAACAAATTTTGTTTTAATTAATTTTTCTAATTTTTTTTATTTGATTATGAAAGGAATCAATGTCTAATGTGTTGATCAAAATAATAATTCAATGTTATTGATGTGTAGGCAATACATTAAAGTTATGGAATTTGAAGTGTTTTCAAAGTACATACCATGTGTGTGCATAAAGGAGTATGGGTTGAGATAAAAGCTGGTCAATTTGCAATCGTTCCTATGTGGCAAGTAGGGTTGGTAGGTTTAATTCTCATGCATTAGAGGGTGTCCACATTATATGGTAAAAATGGGAATATACTCCAATAATATCTTATACCATATATGAATTTAGGGCAACTATTATATTTACATTACTTTCACCCATTGCAAATGGTATGTAGATTTCAAGGTGGTAGATTCTTTGATTGGATGTTTGTTATTTTCAAGGATCATTGAGGAAGACATAAGGATGATTTAATTTCAATAAGGTTCCATGTCTAACATGCAACTCAAATTACGACTGTAATGTTGTTGATGTGGAGACAAGACATTGAGGTTTCAAAGTCTATATTATTATATATATTATATTATACTATACATATTTAATATATATTTCATGGAATAAAAGACAACACCATATAGGATTTGTAAGTGGTATAAGATTTCAAAATGATTTGGTGGGTGATGATGAGGGGCAATGATAAGGTATTTTAGGTGATATCATACAAATCATAACATGCCTTGACTTCAGGGCAATTGGATTTATATGATCTACACCCATTACAAAGGGGTTTGTACCTTGCAAGGTGGTGGCATCTTTTATTTACTCTTTTTTATTTGATTATGGAATGACACCATGTCTAATGTGTGAATTGAATCAACAATGCAATTCTATTGATATTGGGGTAATAAATTGAGGTTTTAAAGTCTACCTTATTGTTTTTATTTTAGTTGAAGTGAGTATCAAAGCTTTTTCAAAGTGTATGCCACATGGGTGAATAAGGGGACATCATTCATGAAATAATGTGAGTGTTGTGATAGAGGAGTCACTAATTGAGAGAAAAGGTGGCCGATTGTAGATTGGTCCCAAGTGGCAGGGAGAGTTGGTAGGTTTAATTATCAAGTAGTAGAGGGTGTCCACATTGTACACTTACAAGGGCAATACACTCCATAAATAAATAAAAAGCAATTATAAAAAAATCATAAAAATTAAATATACATTTCTTCTGCCATAACTTGCACCATCAGGGCAATTGATAGTATAATTATCATAGGATATCTAATTAAAAATAGTTCTAAGTGGAAACTTGTTTATCTAGCTATAGCCTAGTATTAAGGTGGAGTCACAACAATGGCCTAGGTTCAAACACTCAATAGTTGTGTCCCTTGTGATTTGGCACGTGTGGTCCCATTTAATCTATTTCAAATAAAAAACTATAAATAGAAGCATGTTCCCTAAAATACAAATCATACCATCATTTGGGAAGGAATTTTTTAGGGCTATTAGTGGTATAGTGGATTGAAATTATCAATTTAAACTTTTCTTAAAAAATATGACCACTAGAATTTTTATTGATTATAAAAATGGTGTAGCATAAGGATAAAATAGTCTTTACATAAGATCATGCTACAGGGAAATGGGTCTTGAATTTAGGTTTGACCCCTTCATGAGACAAACTAGTTACTGAATAATTTATACTCTATGATTCAATGAGAAGATTATAATTTTGTAGTTACTTTATTTCAAAAATAATAAATAGGTACACCTGGTTCAAAATTGTTATAAACCTAGATATATTTGGACTGAAAATGATAAAATTCAAGAATATAAATCTACATAGGACTTTTCAAAAAGAAATTTATGAGATGTAAAAGGAAACAATTTTAAGTAGTAAACTATTTTTAAACATTACAACTAATAAAACAAACATCACAGGTGAGCCCCTCCCAATTTTCGACACAAACAATCTTGATTAAGTGAAAAATTACATAAATTTGTTCTAAATAATCTTGTCCTTGTTACAATATATCTTGACATATTTATAAGAAAAGAAAACTTCTCTAAAAATAACTTAGCCTTTGCTTACCCACAAAGCAATCTATAAATTCCTGAAAGAAAAATAAAACTATCTAGAGCCTTGGCATAACCTTATTTGTTCTAATTACTTAGATAAACCAACCTTAACTCTTAATGATGTAACTAATTTAGAACAAATTCTATCTTTAAATTATACAATCATATCCTTTATTTGCATGACATATTTTATATCTTCCAGAATTATCCTTTATTTGTAATGATATTATCTCTAAATGTACTTCATTATTTTTTATATGAAAATTATTGCTAATATCATTATCTTCATTTGTTTCATGTATCCTTCTCTTCATTTCTCTTCTTCATGGATATCAATCTCATGTTTGACTCTTATTTCTCCACTTCTCATGTTCAGCTCATTACAATTCCACCCTACCTGAATTGATTGGTCTCCAAACACCAACTCTTATTTGAGATGTGTTGGGCTCATTACAATTATGTCATTCCTGAATTGATTGGTCTCCAAACGAACTCTTACTCTAGACTTCTCATAAGATGTGTTGGGCTCATTACAATTATGTATTCCCTAAATCAATTGTTCTCCAATCACTGTTGATAGTGAAATTAGATCTCTCAATTGCACCAAATATTTTATAAGTATTGGATTCCTTAGCCTTATTTCTCTATCTTTAAGCCATTTATCTTCAAAACAAAAATTATACTTGAAACTACATTGGATTTTAGCTTAAATGGGATATCCTTCAAATACTTGATCGATTACATAGGAAAGAATGATAGCCTATCTTGGCTCACTAATTTCCATATTACAGTCCATGATACTCTTAAGTGTCCTCTCCATTTTGTTAAAGTAATGTATATGTTGAGGTATGCTCTGGTTCTTGGTGTTGTGTCATTGATGTCAAGGTCATGATAGATGACATTAATGTCAAGGTTAAAGTTGAGGCCATGCATGGTGAAGTGGTATGTGACAAGGAAGTCTTATGACAAGAGAAAATTTTAAGGCAACCTATTTTATCTTTGTTGAGAGATAATTTGAAGGGAACTTGGTAATTATTTTGAGGTTGATAACATGTCAAGGTCAAGATCAAGATTCAAGGTAAGCATACTTTTGAAGCACTAGTCTTAAGGAGCATTATCAAATCATCAGCATGTATATGAAGATGGTGGTCTGGAAAGATGGATACACATAGGTATGATCCAATGTTTAATGATTCCCAAACATGCACATGAATTTTTGAAACACTCATGAAAGCTTCAAGGTATACCTTTAAGGGTAAGGTCTTAAGCCTAAGCATGCAACCAGACTAGTCCTAGACTTTGCCTGACGTAATGAGGAGTCTTGAGGTGTTATCAAAAACTTGGAAGGATGAAAATCAATTGTATATCATGTGAGAAGATGTTTGACATTGTGTAAACATGTGTATAAGGTATATAATCTTTAACATGAGGTTTCTAGGTCAGTTCTTGGCTTAGTCTTTGCATGAAGAGACCTAGTGAAAAGGCACAAGCTTGGTAGCATGATGAGGTAAGCAGACTAAGGCTTATGAGAAGAATATTTACATTTTTTGATCATGGTATGAGGTTTTATGACATGATTATTAGGTTTTGAGATTATTTTAAGAAGTTTTAAGGTGTGTTCAAGGTTTCAGTGTGACTGACAGTTCAAGGCTTAATGTGCAAAGACACCTAGTGTGGTCTAATGAGGGGTCAAGTTTAGTTTCCAAGATGCCAGAGATCATGAAAGAATTATTAGAGGTGTGAAATGTTGTTTCAAGTGTGTTTACCAATTCTAAGTTCAAATTCTAAAAGGTAAATCATGAAATTTAGTTTTGAGGTTTTGTGTGCATAGAATGTGGTATTAAAGACCTAAGAAGGATTTTCTTATCCTCGTTAGCATGTACAAACTTTACATGAGATCCTAAGAAGTTCATGGAAGTTGGGGAATGATCCTAGATAAAGTTTTCAATCATTATTTTTTGGGTTAAGGGCCCAAGCTTTATGAATGATCGTTAAGACTAAAAGGTGGTCTTAACCCTCTCTCAAACCCTAATAAAGACTCGATATGGAAGATCTTAATACAAAGTGCTCATAGTGGTTTGGTTGACCTAGTATGATTATTGGAGGTTATATTCAACTCTTCTAGTTTTCTCTAGGTGGCATTGGTCTATCATAAGAGTGAATGGAAGCTACAAGAAATCCCTTATTTCTTAAATTTTTGATGTGGCAAGTAAGGTTGACTAGGTCAAAGCATGAAAATGATTAGAGGATGATGTGCGAGACTTGTATTTTGTGTCCATGTAAGTTTTTGAGTAGGTTATAAAATTTAAATATGATAAAATAGTCATGGAAGTTATCCTATCACTAAAAAGGCCTAGTGGAAAAGATAGTGACATAATGGTAATTTCAACCATAATGTGATGAGATAAAATCTCTCCTCAAAGAAAGGGGAGGCTCCCTTCTTATTGCTAACTAAAACAATAAGTAATTATTTACACTAATTTTATCAAAGTGGGTGTTATCATATCATCCAATTCTCTTTTTTAAGAATTGATGTTCACTTGAAAACTTATACTATGAGTCATTTCATTACTTAAAATGTAGTATGAAAACATAAAATTACTTGATGGAGCAATAATAACCAATATTCAGATTAGTTAGATGAAAGAATAACTAGAATAATACCATCAATTTAATGTGAATAGGTAGAACAAAGTGTAGCCCAAAGTCTTCACCTTATTTCTAACAAAAATTAAATCACCAAGAAAATAACTTGCGGCCCAAAGTCTCCATAGTAAGTCACTTCCAATAATGAACACAAATCCAGTAACAATATTGCAGCTCAAAAAACTTCAAAATCAATTTCTTAGCACAATCTGTTTTATATAAATTCACACCACAATCTAATCAAAATCATGATAAAATGTAATGGAAAAGACACAAGAACATTTCCAATACACCACAAGTTTATTACAACACAAAGATTGAAAGATCACTTGATTTTCTTATATTGATGGAATTTAAGATTTATAATTTGAATACTACAAAGTTCAAATTTGCTTCTCAATTCAGTAGTGTTTCTCTTATATATCCCCTAGTGATCATACATTTACAAAAGAGCATCTTCTTATTTATAGAGAGGAGCGATGAACAAAATAGGGAAACATAACTACTTTGACTTATTCTTGACAAAGTCCAATTTTACTTAGGACTCTGTACTTTTCCTACATGTAAATTACACCAAACAAAACTACATATAAAAAATTAAGAAAATTAACTGAGTGTTCATAGACACAGGAATTTCTTCCATTTTATTCTTCTACATATATACTTCATATCTCTTTAGGGTTGTTTGGACTTAATTATTATCTGACCCTAATGTATTTTTAGAGATAGTAAGGACTCTTATGATAGATTTTGCTAAGTTGACTAGCATGCCTTTTATTTTATTCAATATCCTCTATAATTTATCCATTGTTACTTGCAATTCAACTAGCTTGTCGATGGAATATATCATGAATGTTCCTATTTTGATCTCTGTGTGAACCAAGGAAGTGAAATCTTGAACAATTATTTCAATAAGAAGGATTTTTTTAGAGTCATCTTTTATCTGGCATGGAAATTCTCCAATCTTGTCTATAAGGTCTAGCCCCTTGTTAGTGCACATGTCTTGGGCTTCCTCAAGATCCTTAATTAGATTTTTGAGAACTTCTTTCTTATTCTTCATTGCCTCTCTATATTCTACAAACATCATCCTATTTGGAATAATTTTTTGTTCAACCAAAATTTCCATCTTAAATTGGCATAGTTGGGTCCATGTGTGAATTTTTTTTTTTGTTAACTACAAGTCTTGAGAGAGAGTGTGAAGTGTTTGTTGTATTTCTATTTTTGTCTCACTCAAGTTATTAATAAATTCAAAGGTAGAGTGTATTCGTTGAGCACCTTGAGTTAACAATCTCTCTATCTAGGCACTAACTACCTAACCTTGTGACCTAATGTTTTCTTCTTATTGAATAAATTTTTTAGTGGCCTCACTTCCAATGGGCTTTGTTGGCTCAGAAGATTATGTGATCCTTAGTATAAATGAGATCAATTATTCTACCTATGCTTTGAGTTGATCCTTGATCACCTTATCCTTGTCATATCTTTCAAGCAAGGATGTCATTGCTACCTACATATCTTCTTTTGCACTTTTGTGTGTTTACTTACCAAGATCTATCTATCTTATTACATAGTTAGATGCTTAGATATCTTCAATGTTTTCCCTTCTAGAGGAACTAAAACCTTGGCATACTTATTACCAAAATCGAAGATCATCCTTGATATTGTCTAAGACTTTTTTGTTATCTTTGGCTTTATTGGAATAAGTTGACTAAATTAGAAATTATTTAGCAATACAACTTATTTCTTCCTCTTGGGTGTTTGGGACATTGTGAAGGTAGAAGGGTTGATGAATCTTCTTGTGCAGATGATGTCAAGGATTGTGATTTTGGGGGAAGATCAATGGTTTATAAAGTGAGTGGAATGGAAGGTGGAACATAGGTATCTGATAATGGAATAGATACTGATGGAATAGTGGTAATAATAGGTGATGTTTGAGTTGGTATGGTAGAGACTTTGGTTCCCATTAGCACATTTGATACAGGAATGGATGGGACTTGGGTTATCAATTTGGAAGATGAGGTAGGCATAAACTTATCAATGTCTTTCTAGGTGAAATATAGATTGGTGGGTGATTATAATGACTTTGAAGGACTAGGAAAATTAGAAAGGGAGTCAAATACCTAGTCCAATGTGATATGAGAAGGAACTTGGAAAAGTGTGGCACTAGTGGGTGAAGGAGGGGATGAAATAATAATGTGAAGAGGCATTGTAGAAACAATTAGTGTAGTAGGATTGATAGGGGAGAGAGTAGAAGATGTTGCCTAAAAAATTTCTACTTAAGAAGTCATCGGTTGTGTTGATGCTTCAATTTCAGTTGCTTGAACATTTTTCTCCCTTATGTTGATGTCTTTACCTTTACCTTTACCTTTGATTTTGAAAACAAATTTTACATTTTATGTAGAGGTGGAGGCAACTTCCTTAATCTTTGTTCTTACTTATTACCACTTTCTTGTAGTGTCCTCATCATACTCCTCAGATCCAGTTTTAAAAGGCTTCAATCTTATACCCTTTTCCTCCAACTAGGCACTAGTCTTCACAAGAATAAGTTGGAATCCATCTCTTATAGAAGTGGATTCCTTTACTGAACATTGAATTAGGGGAAGAGGATTTCAAGCAACTTGATTACTCTCATATAATGGATCTAATGTATTCCCATCATCTGTCAATTCTTCAAGAATGTCAGCTAGCTTCAATTTAACAATTTGATCTATAGTGAGATGGTTGTAATCTAGCTTTCTCATGTCTTCTTTTATTCTACACTCTACCCAAATGTCCTCTATTCTATGCACATGAGTGTAGTTCCCTTTGAGATTTTCTTTCATCTTCCTATAGTCAAAGTCTTCCTTACTCTTTGAATCTCTTGAGAGTGATCCACTATAGCTAGATTTCCATTGTCATGGCTTTTGGAGTAGTAGACATTGTAAACTGGCCAATGCTAATTAAAAACTTGAAACTAGGTTTGTGGGCATCTAATTATTTCTTATGCACACTCATCATTTTCTGACACAGCTCCATTAGAATCAGCTTGTCACTCAAATATCTAGCCAGCATATAATGTTGTTCATCTAACGCTCCTACCCTAATGTAGGTGAAGGTTAGGAATTACAAGAATATATAGCTAACCTTATTTACTTGTGCCCAAGATGAATCTAAAAATTTCTTTTTTTCAAGGTCTTTATCAAAAATAAAAATGTACCTATAAAATAAATCATCATTAACCCTTCTATAATGTATTATGCTCTCCTTTAGAGTCAACTGTGGATAGTACTCATACACAAGAACTTGCTTTTGATCACCAACCCCAGTTAGACTTAGAAAATATTTCATGATTGCTATATTATATACCAGATAAGAAGTCATGAAGAACTTGAGACAAGAGGTCACCTCAGAGAATCAGTGACATATGGCATCACTAATATTTTTTCCTCAGAAGATATTTTATTTACCCCTCTTGATGACCTAGATGTAATGATACATCCATTCTTGGAAAAATTTTGATGTGGGTAGCCCCTTAACTCTACCCAAAAGAGTGATTAAATCCCCAACTTCTTCTAATAATTCACAATGACAAAATTTGTTGGGCTACCTAGAAATGGAATGCTGAGGAGTCCTGAGCCAATTAGAGTTGATGTGCCTCTTGATTTTGTCAAAATTCTTGTCATAGTGTTCATGGGTTGAGCTCACAATTATGTCTAAATATTCTTTAATGTCAGGAAGATGAAAGATGTTATCAAAATACTCCTCATCCAATTACATGAGTACCTTACCATCTACATCCTTAACTGTTCTAGTTTGTTTATCAAAATGGGTAGCAACTTTCAAGACAAACTCTGAATCCTATATTGATACGAGAAATTTAGTTATTGAGTGAATTTTTCTATTCAAGATAGCTTGCTTGTGAGTCGAAATAAGGCCCTTGTTTAAACTCTATAAGAACTATGTCATGTCAACATGACCAATTTTAGTGTCCCTAATCTGGTCCACATTAGATTCAACTGCAAACATTGGGACCACTCCTTGGAATTTTTACTTCATGGTTCCCTTGGCAGGAGAGTTTTTTGACATTAGTCAGGTAACTACATGAGTGTGTTTAAATTTTCTCAGAGTTAGTATGTTTTTTATTTAGTAGGGAGAATGCAGAGGCAAAGAAAAACTATGCTTGTGCATGGGGGAAGTAAAGTATCGCATGTAGTTCAGAGAATTTTCTCTAGACTGCACGTGGTTTGGGTGTCTTCTATGCAATCTAGAGAAGTTTCTCTAAACTACATAGGATGAGAAAGGTGTAGTCCAGAGAATTTTCTTTAGACTACACATGGATCAATATTTGAGAAAATGGTGTAGGTCAGAGAATTTTTTCTGGCCTACACCACTTTTAGGAAATTAGGTAAGGTTGGTGTGGGTCGGATTAAAATATCTAACTTAAACCAAAGTTTGGGGAAAGGGTGCACCTTGAAGAAAATTCTTTGAAGTGCATCGATTGGGAAATTATAGAAAAGGGTGCACTTCAGAGAATTTTCTCCAATGTGCACTCGGGTTAGGTATTAGGTGTGCACTTCAGAGAATTTTCTCTAAAGTGCATACCTTGGGAAGGGATTTTTGAAACCAAGTATTTGACATACACGTGTTTATGAGGGTTTAAATACATGTAAAAGGATAGCAAAAGGACATAACGAGATAAAATATAGTAGGGTTTGAAACTAAAGAAAAGCAGGGTTTTTTATTTAAAAATTACATGGATTCCAAAAAAAAGCACAAGTTTATATCAAAATTAGTGTTATTGAAAGGAAACGACGTAAAAAATATGATAAGGATAAAATATGAAAAGGGAAAAGAGAAACAAAAAAATGAACTAAAACCTCACTTGAGATCTACTGAAGAGATAAAATATGTATACGAAGCACAACACAATCACGTGTGGAAATGGTGGCTGGAAGGATGCACTAGAGCTCAAAAATGGTAGGGGAAGAAGTAAAAATAAATGGTTAAAATGAAATTACACAAGTTAAAAATATATATAAACTGGGTAATTAATACCTATTAATTACCCCTGATGGTGGGTCCACATGTAGGAGCAGAGAATTTTTCTAATCCTGCATATACAGTGGTAGAGAAATTCTCTACCCTTGCACATTGGGGTGTAGCCCAAAAAAAATTCTTCAGACTACAAGATTCCAAGCTTGGTGTAGTTCGAAGAAAATTCTCTAGACTGCACGAGGTGAAAAACTCTTTAAAAAGACTAACTTTTTTGAGGTGGAAATCATGCATGAGGATAATTGATTTGCCTAATTTTGCATGCTTAGAGCTCATGAGATAAAAAATGGACAAGTTTCATAGGGGTTATCCCATGAATTGATCCTACTAAATTAAAGGATAACAGTTAGCTCTAACTGGGGAATTTCCTTCAAGCATCTTTGAAACACTTGAAGGAAAAACAATCCCAAAACTCTAAGTGTCTTTCCCTATTGGGCCATGGAGTCAGGTGATAGATAAGACTAAAAAAAAACCAAAAGACTATACAAATATATATAAAATGTAAAAACTTATCTGAAACCTCATTGAGTGAAAAGCCTTAGATGGTGTTCATTGTAAGGTAGCGATAATGGTGTTCCATCCTAGTATGCCAAAAGTAAACTATGCTCTCTACAAAATTGATGAATGAGGAAAGTACCCCTCCACAAGGAATCAAATTTTTTTTGCATTCCTTTTATCTCTCTTCTCTAGTCCCATAACAGAACTAGATCCCCAATTTGGAGATCTCATAGCATGCCTTTCTTGTTAAAAAGTTTTTTGATTTGGCTTTGATGTCCAGTAATGTGGTCCACCACCTTTGTAAGTTTCTCTTCTAGTTTAGCAATGAACATAATATGTTTGTCTATATAAATTTAAAATGTTTCATCTTTAATTGATTTAGCCAATTTGAGAGTAGGCAACTCCAATGTGATAGGTATTTTTTCATTCAAACCATACAAAAGTTAAAAAGGAGACATACCAGTCACTCGCTTGGGTATGATGTGATCAACCAAAAATGCATCATACAATGCCTTAAATTAGGATATATGATTTTCCTCTAATAAATTCCTAATAATAGTAACCAAGTTCTTATTACTCGACTTAGCCTAACCATTTGCTTGAGGAAAGTAGTTCGAGGAGTGTGATAGAATGATCCCATATTTGAAATAGAACTCAGTTATCTCTTGGGATGAGAAACAAGGAGCATTATCAGTTATTATCTTGTTAGGTACTCTAAACCTTGTGATGATGTTTTCCTTAAGGAAGTTACAAACAACCTTTAAATTAGCATGTTTGACTAGGATGGCCTCTACCCACTTGGTGAAGTAATCAGTAGATGTGAGAATGTAACTATGACATGCACTTGATAATGGGTTCACAGTGCCAATGAATTCAATACCTCATTACTAAAAGGTTATTCAATAACTATTAGATTGAGGTTTAAGGCTTCCAACTTAGGTTTCCCCATAAATTGCTGGTACTTCTCATATTTACGCACCTATGCATATACATCTTGAAAAAGTGTTGGCCAGTAGTACCTTCCCTAAAAATCTTATGAGCTGTAACTAGAGTTAAGAAATGTCCTCCACATGCTAAGTTATTCCAAAAACTTTCCTTATTGTGATTTGTCTACACACTGTAGAAAAATTCTATCAATTCTTCTCTTATACAAACCATTATCCCAAAGAATGAAGTTCATAGATTTAAGCTTGACTGTCTTCTTCTCTTTATATAAAAAATTGCTCTTGTTATTCTCCATATGTGAGTAACTGATCAATGTTGAGTACCACTCATTAATTATACTTATGAACAAGACCATGAGAAGCTCTTCCTCTGTGTCTCCTTCATTTTCAAATACCTCTTCTAGTTTTTTTTCTACAATGAGCTAACACAAACCTTTTCCATGCACAAGAATTTTAGGTTTGATTTCCATATCATACTCTTGGATCTTAGCAATCTAATTACCTCTTTTACTTCCAAATTCTTGCTAATTCAAGATGGACATGATTGTAAAATGTGGTACTAGTGGGATGGTGTGAGAGTTGAGGATGTAATACTGAAAATGCTTAACCGCTTTCACCACAACGTAAGCATGTTTCTCTATGGGTGATTATTTGATCTTGTGAGCCTTTAGAGGATAGTTCATGAAATCTATTGGAGATCAATCCCCTCTTCATTTGGTTGCACCAAAATGGTGAATAGAGTATGCTTAGAAGCATAACTGTACATGATGAAATTCTTGGTATAGTCAAGGTAAACCAAGATGGGAGCAAGAGCAATTGATTCCTTGATTTTGTGAAAGGCAATTCTCCCTTTTATATTCCAATAGAAAAGTTGATTTCCCTTTCATCATATCAATAATATGACATGTATTCTAAGTAATATTAAGTACAAACCTTTGCAATAAATTAACCTTTCCAAAGAAAGAATGAACTCCATTCTTACTCAAGGGTAGACTAAGATTCTAAATAGACTTGACCCGTTTAGGATCAATCTTGACTCCTTCCTTGGACATAATGTGTCCAAAGAGCTTACCTTCAGTAACCCCAAAAAAGGATATCTTGGGATTGAGGGATATCCTATGTTGCCAACACTTTTGAAGTACAATCTATAAATGAGCAAAATGATCTTGACATTTCTTTGATAAAATAGTTAAATCATAAAGATAGATCATAATAAACTAACCAACAATATCCCAAAAATCTAGGTCCATTGCCCTCTGAAAGGTGGTGCCAACATTGATCAACCCAAAAGGCAATCTGTAATATACAAAGGTGCCCCATGGAGTAGTAAAGGTCATCTTGTATTGATATTCATCATGCACCTTGCCAACACTTTTGAAGTACAATCTATAAATGAGCAAAATGATCTTGACATTTCTTTGATAAAATAGTTAAATCATAAAGATAGATCATAATAAACTAACCAACAATATCCCAAAAATCTAGGTCCATTGCCCTCTGAAAGGTGGTGCCAACATTGATCAACCCAAAAGGCAATCTGTAATATACAAAGGTGCCCCATGGAGTAGTAAAGGTCATCTTGTATTGATATTCATCATGCACCTCCACTTGATTGTATCCTGAGAAGCCATCTAGCATAGATAACATCTCTGAACCCATTATTATTTGTAGTACTTGATCCATTCCCGATAATGGGAAATTATCCTTAAGTGATGATTGGTTTAGATTATAAAATTCAACACAGATGTAGATTTCTATATTCTTTTTTCTCATAAGAATAATGTTAGTTATCCACGTTAAGTGATGTATAGGAAAAATGATCTTAACATTGAGCATCTTTTAGATCTCAACAAAAATGGTACCTGAGATTTTGGGATTGTATTGTCATTGTTTCTACTTGTGAGGTTGAGACCCAAATTTGAGAGGAATGTCATGTTGAACTTCCTTAGGTAAAAAATATTTCAAATCAGCATATGATCATGCTAATACATCAAAGTGCCATCATAAAAGTGTCATCAACTTCTCTCTTTCCTCCAATGAGAAACACTTCCCAATATTTATCATTTTAGGATCATCCTCTATCCCTATATTGACTTGCTCAATTTCTACTGATGAATCTAATTTAGACTATTGACAATTGATAAATCAATCATGTTTATCAAAAAGCCTCTCTAGAGAAACCAATCCTTTGGGAATCCTATTCTCTTTCAGTTACAAAATTTCCTCACCATTTTCCTCATAAAACTCAAAGATTGATTCTTGAGGAGTAGAGTCACTCCCCTCAAAGTATGACTCACTAAAATTTTCTACCTTTTCTAAGAAGGTGATTACTTGCTCATCATAGTTGAAAAATTACCTATGATTGACATTATCAGGAACAATGGGTTAGAATAACAACTCAATGGTATACTTGTTTCCTTTGAAATCCTTGTGAGGAATCATGAGAGTGGCTAAAATAGCCAATGAATCTGCCCTATCATTGTATTCTCTTAGAACTATTGATATATTAAAAGCATAAAAATATTCCATGTAATCTAAAACACAATTGCAATAATGTCATAGCCTTTCATTCTTTATTTGATACAAATTCATGACTTGACAGATGACTAACTCGACATCACCTTGAGCATAAAGATTTTTAATTCCTTTCTTTTATTCAACATCCATCCCTAACAACAAAGCTTCATATTTAGCAGTATTATTAGTGTTATCAAACCGCAACTTGAAAGAAAAAGGAAAGATCTTTCCTTTCAGGGATATGAGGACTATCCTAGCTCCAGATCCAGTTGAAGAACAACTGCCATCAAATTCTAAAGTCTAAACATCATTTTAACTTTCTACTTTGGTAGTCTCAAAATCTAAAATATCTTCATCTGAAGAGGGTGATTCATTTATTTCCTCACCTTCATCTGAAATATCATTTGATGATACTAGATCTTCATATGTGGTCAAGAAATAAGTACCCATTCTAGAGGTTTTAAATAGAATATAGGCTTTTGGATCCTCAATCTTTGTCACAGTATACTTCACTTTCTTCTTTGGATGAAGTTTTCGCATAACTCCTTTAATAGGTATTCTAGCCTTAGACCAATCCATATTGATTTCACCATCAACATCTTTGCAAAAGTTATGTCCCAACAACACTCCAAATGAGGCTAGAACATAAGCCACAAGAACTGTCATCTTTATCTTTTTCTTTGAAAAACTAGTGAATGTAAATTGTGCATCTTTGATTTGGCTTATGATGGGTAGTTTCTTAGTTTCCATTTAAAATCAATGGCCAAATGTCTTTTTTAGAGTTAACCCCAAGGCATTATCTACTTTGGTTGGCATCACATTATTAGAGGCACCCAAATCAATGAAGCAATTATTGATCTTGTAACCATTGACAAATATGGAAATATAGAAGGGCTATATTTTTTTAGAGGCAGATAAAGGGGTTAAAACCAAGTTATTTTGTTTAGTCTTTGGTTTAGGGTCAATAGGTGCACTCTTGGGTGAAACTTGATCAAAATTGCCCCCCTTACTTTTTACAAACGTAGCCAATCTCTTGAATTGGTTGAGGTTGGATTAGAGATATTCAACCTCAAACATTTGAATTTTTGTGTTTCTAACATAATCTATGATATCAAAGTTGGATAAAGGGTAGCTAAGGAAGATGAGGCATTTTCATTTTCAGGTTTTGGGCACTGGTTTTAAACATAGGAGAAGTAGAATGATGAGGTGTACTTACTTGTTTATCCCCCATTGTGTCCTTTGGTTGAACTATTAAAGGAGTTCCTCTTTTGGAAATTGTAAACTCCTTATGTGGTTCATCTTTAGACTTAGATTTATCAACCTTATATTGTTGATTCAACTAATTTTGAAAATGGGTGAAGATAGCATAAGCCTCACCATGTATATCTTCTTCTTGTTCAACTTCTTCTTCTTCAAAGTTCATAAACCTGATATCGAAGTCACCAAAATTCTCCTTTTTCATCTCCTGTGAAGGGATTAGCATCATCTTCTATAACATATTCTAATTTTGGAATCTCTTCATTTTTAGGGTCTAACCAATTAATTGTTGCCTTATCTGACGGTGCCTCTAATGCAAGCCTAGCTTACAGTGGAGGAAGTTTATTCTGATTTTGATTTCTTGCATCATTGTTAGAGTAATTAGAAGCATTTGGGTATGTTTTTCTTGGAGTATCCTTGTATGAATAAAAGGACATACCTTGGGGTATTTGCTTTTTGAGTGCTAACAATTCATTTGCCATCTTCTGCACCATAGGATCAGTGGTGCTAGTAGAAGGTGAAGATGATGAGGACTACCCTTTAGACATGATTGAATTGTTTCTTACTTTTTTTGCCAAGATAAAATCATTTTCTACTTTAATGGCCATGATTTGAGAATCATCAATATTAGTTGGTGTTGTTCTTTGCAAAAGAAAACTAACCTCTGGTAATTGAGAATTGATGAAGAAGATTTTCAAGTTATTAGGTGTGGGCTGAGCAAATGTTGGGATCCTATTCCTCAACTTATTGAACTTTTCCATGAACTCATGAATGGGCTCATGTGTTTATTTCTTCATTTGTGTAAGTTGAGCCAAAAAGGCATGAGCATCTTCTACTGGCTTGAACCTTGCCACAAAATTAGCCTTAAGTGCTGCCCAACTTGTGATGGTTCCTATTGCAAGATGGTAAAACCAATCAGTAGCAACACCTTGGAGCATTTCTATGAACAACCTTACAACAAAATCTTCATGTTCAACTCCAAGAACTCCACATGCAATGTATAATGTAGCAATATGTTCATCCAAATGTTGCTTACCATCACCATAGAACTTGGGTAATTTTTTTCATGAACCACAAGGTAGTTCATGAGATGGTGGTGTCAAGTTCAATAGACCAAAAGTAGTTCCCCATGGACCTTGAGAAACCATTTGGTGTGTATTTTATGGAGGAATAATAAATATTTACAAAGGCAAAATAGGTATGAGCCTATGAACGTTAGAAGCTTCTCCTCGTATAGGAGATCTTGTATTAGTAGGAGGAAAACTTCTTATACGCTAAAGAGGTGACCATGTATGTTCCTATAAAAGATCAAAGTTATGCTCTTACAATAACTCAAATATAGGATCAATGTGTCTTGCTTCCCTTCTACTATGGGTGTAACTTTATTCAGCTAGAACATGAATGTATCCAAAAAAGGAAAGGGATTAGCAATAGCAAAACAATAATAAATAATAAGGGGTTGGTCTTTTTTCAACCAAATAAGTGTAACTCTCGATTGCATGCTCATTCCCCAATGAAGTCACCAAAAAATATTGGGTGAATATTTTATCACTAATAAAATGGTTTAAAAAATGGTACTTTTAACCACAGTATGATGAGATAAAATCTCTTCTCAAGGAAATGGGAGGCTCCTTTCTTATTGCTAACTAAAATAACAAGTAATTATTTACACTAATTTTATCAAAGTGGGTGATATCATATCATCCAATTCTCTTTTTTTGGAATTGATGGTCACTTTGAAACTTATACTATGAGTCCTTTCATTCCTCACAATGTAGTATGAAACATAAAATTACTTGATGGAGCAATAATAATCGATATTCAGATTAGTTAGATGAAAGAATAAATAGAATAGTACCAACAATGTAATGTGAATAGGTGGAACAAAGTGCAGCCCAAAATCTTCACCTTACTTCCAAAAAATATTAAATCACCAAATAAAATAACTTGCGTCCCAAACTCTCCATAGTAAGTCACTTCCAATAATGAACACAAATCTAGTAATGATATTATAGCTCAAAAGACTTCAAAATCAGCTTCCTAGTACCTTCCATTTTATACAAATTCACACCACAATCTAATCAAAATCACAATAAAATGTAATGGAAAAGACGTAAGAACATTTCTAATACACCACAAGTTTATTCCAACACAAATATTGAAAGATCACTTGATTTTCTTATATTGATGGAATTTAAGATTTATAATTTAAATACAAAGTTTCAAAAATCGCTTCTCAATTCACTAGCGTTTCTCTTCTATAGCCCATGGTGATCATACATTTACAAAAGATCATCCTCTTATTTATAGCGAGGAGCTATGAAAAAAAATAGGGAAAACATAACTACTTTGACTTATTCTTGACAGAGTATAATTTTACTTAGAACTGTGTATTTTTCCTACGTGTAAATTACACCAAACAAAACTACATATGAAAAATTAAGAAAATAAACTAAGTGTCCATAGACATAAATTTCTTCCTTTTTGTTCTTCTATAGATATGATTTGTATCTCTTCAGGGTTGCTTGGACATCATTGTTATCCAGCCCTGATGTATTTCTAGAGATAGCAAGGACTCTTGTGATGAAGTCTGCTAGGTCGATTGGTAAGCCTTTGCTTTTATCCAAGATCTTATATAATTTATCCATTTTTTCTTGGAATTAAAATAGCTTGTCAATGGAATCCAGTGTGAATGTTCCTATTTCCATATTTTTACGAACCATGAAAGTGATCTCTTAAACAACTATTTCAGCAGGAAGGATTTTTTGAGAGTCATCTTTTATCAGGCATGAAAATTCTTCAGTATTTTTTGTAAGCTCTAGACCCTTGTTAGTGAACATGTCTTGGGTTTCATTAAGATCCTTAATTAGATTATAGAGAACTTATTTCTTATTCTTCATTGTCTCTCTATATTCTACAAACATCTTCCCATTTAGAATAATTTTTTACTCAACCAAAAGTTCCATCTTAAACTGGCATAGATGGTTCCATGTGTGAAACTCATTTTCTATTAACTACAATTCTTGAGAGAGTGTGTCAAGTGTTTGTTGTATTTATATTTTTATCTCACTCAAGTTATTAAGAAATTCAATGGTAGAGCATATTTTTTGAACACCTTGAGTTAACAATTTCTCTATCCAAACACTAACTGCCCAACCTTGTGACCCAATCTTTTCTACCTATTATATTGATTTTTTAGTGGCCTCACTCCCAATAGGCTCTACTGGCTCAGAAGATTCTTTGATATTTAGTAAAACTAAGGTCAATTGTTCTACCTATGTTTTGAGTTGATCCTTGATCACCTTGTCGTTATCATATCTTTCAAGCAAGGATGCCATCGCTGCCTGCATATCTTATTTTTCACTTTCATGCATTTTATTACCAAGATCTATCCATCCTATTTCACAGTCAAATGCTTGGATATCTTTAATGGTTTTTCCTTATGGAGGAACTACAACCTCAACATACTTATTACCAAAATTGAAAATCACCCTTGATATTGTCTTAGCCTTTTTTGCTATCTTTGGCTTTACTAGCACAAGTTGACTAAAGTTGAAATCATCCAATGACATAGTTTGTTTCTTCCTCTTAGGTGTTTGGGACATTAGCCAAGGAGAAAGGGTTGATGAATCTTCTTGTGAATATGATGTTAAGGATTGTGATGTTGAGGGAAGATCAATGGTTTGTGAGGTGAGTGGAATGGAAGGTAGAACGGAGGGTAATGGAATGTATATCGATGGAGTGGTGGTAATAATAGGTGATTTTTGAGTTAGTATGGTAGAGACTTTGGTTCATATTAGCACATTTGACATGGGAATATATGGGACTTATGTTGCCAATTTGAAAGATGAGGTAAACATGAACATATCAATGTCTTGCTGGGTGAAATATAGATTGGTTGGTGATTCTAATGACTTTGAAGGACTAGGCAAATTAGAAAGAGAGTCAAATACTTGGTCCAATGTGATATGAGAAGGAACTTGGAAAAGTGTGGTAGTAATGGGTGGAGGGGATGAAAGAATAATGTGAAGAGGTATTGTATAAATAATTGGTGTAGTAGGAGTGTCAAGGGGGAGAGTAGAAGATGTTGCTTGAGAAGTTTCTACTTGAGAAGTCACTGATTGTGCTGATGCTTCACTTGCAGTAGGATTTTCTTCTACATTTACTTGAACATTTTTCTCCTTTGTGTCAGTGTCCTTATATTTACCTTTGCCTTTGATTTTGAAAACAAATTTCACCTTTTGTGTAGAGGTGAAGGCATCTTCCTTGATCTTTGATCTTAGTTCTTCTTGATTTCTTGTAATGTTTTCATCATACTCCTTAGATCTAGTTTTGAAAGTCTTCAATCTAATACCCTTTCTCTCCAACTACGCATTAGTCTTCATAAGAATAACATAGAATATATCTCTTATGAAAGTGGATTCTTTTATTGAATATTGAATTAGGGGAAGGGGAGTTAAAGCAATCTGATTACTCTCATATAATGGATCCAATGTATTTTCATCATCTTTCAATTCTTTAGGAATGTCAGCTAACTTCAAATTAATAGTTTGATCTATAGTGAGATGGCTATAATCTAGCTTTTTCATGTCTTCCTTTGTTCTACACTCTGCCCAAATGTACTCTATTATATGCACATGAGTGTAGTTCCCTTTGATATTTTATTTCATCTCCCTATAATCAAATTCTTCCCTACTCTTGAATCTCTTAAGAGTGATCCACTATAGCTCAACTTCCATTATCTTAGATTTTGGAGTGGTAGACACTATATACCAACCAATGCTAATTGAAAACTTGAAACCAAGTTTGTGGGCATCTAATTATTTTTTATCCATACTCATCATTTTCTGACACATCTCCATTAAAATCAACTTCTCACTTAGATATTTGGGTAGCATATAAAGTTATTCATCGAACCCTACTACCTTGATGTAGGTGAAGGTTGGGAATTGCAATAATATATAGCCAACCTTATTTACTTGTGCCCAAGCTGCATCTAATACTCTCTTCTTCTCAAGGTCTTTGTCAAAAATACAAATGTAACTATAAAATAAGGCAACATTGGCCCTTTTGTAATGTTTTATGCTCTACTTTAGAGTTAACTGTGGATACTGCTCATACACAAGATCTTGATTCTGATCACTAACCTCAGTTAGATCTAGAAAATATTTCATGCTACTATAATGTATACTAGATAAGAAGTCATGAAGAACTAAAGAGAAGATGTCACATCAGAGAGTTGGTGACATATGGCATCACTAATCTATTTTACCCAAAACATCTTATGTTTACCTCTCTTGATGACCTAGATATAATCATACATCTATTCTTGGAAACATTTTGATGTGGGTAGCCCCTTAACTCTGCTCAGAAGAGTGATTGAATACCCAACTTGTTCCAAGAATTCACTGTAATAAAAGTTTTTGGGCCACCTAGTAATGGAATGCCAAGGATTCTTGAGATAGTTATAGTTGGTGTGCCTCTTGCATTTATCAGAATTATTGTCATAGTGTTCTTTAGATAAGTTCATGATTATGTTTAAAAATTATTCAATGTCAGGGAGATGAAAGATTTTATCAAAATAGTCCTCATCTAGCCAAATGACCACCTTACAATCTGCATCCTTAACTATTTTATTTTGCTTATCAAAATGGGTAGCAACTGTCAAGATAAACTCTAGATCCTATATTGATACAATAAATGCAGTTGTCGAGTGAATTATACTATTTAGGATAGCTTGCATGTGAGGTATAATAGGGTCCTTGTTTAGTCTCTGTAATAACTCAGTCATGTCAACATGACCAATTTTAGTGTCCCTGATCTGGCCCACATTAGATTCAACTATAGACATTGGGACCACTCCTTGAAATTTTTATGTAATGGTAAGATAATTTTTTGACATTGGTCAAGTAACTGCATGAGTGTATTTAAAGTTTCTCAAAGTTAGTATGTTTTTTATTTAGCAAGGAGAATGCAAAGGTGGAGAAAAACTACACTTGTGCATGGGGGAAGTAAAGCATCACATGTAGTTTAGAGAATTTTCTCTAGACTGCACATGGTTTGGGTGTCTTCTATGCAATCCAAAGAAAATTCTTTGAACTACATAGGATGAGAAAGGTGTATTTTGGAGAATTTTCTTTGGACTGCATGAGGGTCAATGTTTGAGAAAAGGATGTAGGTCAGAGAATTTTCTCTAGCCTACACCATTTTTAGGAAATTTGGTATGGTTGGTGTGGTGCAGAGAAAAATCTGACTTACACCAAAGCTTTGGGAAAGGGTGCACCTCAGAGAAAATTCTCTAAAGTGCACTGATTGGGAAATTATGGAAAAGGGTGCACTTTAGAGAATTTTCTTCGATGTGCACCTAGATTAGGTATTGGGTGTGAACTTCAAAGAATTTTCTCTGAATTACATACCCGGGGAAGGGTTTCGAAAACTAAGTCTTTGACATACACAATTTACAAGATTTTCAAGACACACAAAAGGATTATGAAAGAATGTAATGAGATAAAATGTAGTAAGATTTGAAACCAAAGAAATGTAGGTTTTTTAATTTAAAAAGTACAACATGAATTCCAAATAAAACAAGCATGGGTTGATATCAAATACAGGGTTCCAAAAAAGAAACAACGTAAACAAGATGGCAAGGATAAAACATGGAAAGGAAAAAAGAAAAACATAAAAATGAACTAAAACCTTACCTGAGATATTTTGAAGAGATGAAATCCATGTATGAATCACAATGCAATCACATGTGGAAATAGCAGCTGGAAGGATGCACTAGAGCTCAAAAAACAATGGGGGAAGAAGTAAAAATAAATGGTTAAAATTAAATTACACGAGTCAAAATTATATATAAATAAGGTAATTAATGCCTCCTAATTACCCCCCTAATGGTGGGCCCACATGTATGAGTGGATAATTTTTTTGGTCCTGCATGTGTAGTGGTGGAGAAATTCTCTGCCCTTCCATATTGGGTGCAGTCCAAAAAAAATTCTCTGGATTGCAAGATTCTAAGCTTGGTGTAGTTCAAAGAAAATTCTTTGGACTACACAGGGTGAAAAACTCTCAAAAAATACTAACTTTTTAAAGGTGAAAATAATGCATGATAAAAAATGATTTGCCTCATTTTTCATGCTTAGAGATCATGGGCTATGAAATAGACAAGTTTCGTAGGGGTTATCCCATGAATTGAGCCTGCTAAATTCAAGGCTAACACCAGGCAAAAGTAAGAATGAGATTAGGGATGGATTTTTAATGATTAGGTATGGATCAAAATGCATGGGTTTATTTTTCAATACTTATAACACATATCCTTAATGGAAAGAAGTTTTGAATAAGTTTGTGTATGGCAGAAAGTTGATCTCAAAATGACTTGTCTAACATAGTGAGGTATGTGTATAATGAAGCCATGATTGGTCTGTAAGACCAATATTGTTATTGAACCTTGTAATATATTTATTTAAATATTTTATAAGTATGTTTAAGGATAATATAAACCAATTTTAAGTTTAATCAATTGATATTATAGGTGTACTAAGTCATTGTTTCCATGACTATGTTTTGGAACTTTCAAGCAATTTTTTGTGTATTAGTGGGATTGATGTTCCTGAGTCATTTTGCATAGATTTTTAGAATATAATACATATTAATTTTTTGTATAGGTATCATAGATTCATTTTAATCTATTTTTATTCATGATAAACTCTTATAAAGGTGTGAAAATTCAAAGGTTCTTGACTAGGTTTTGAAGCCTGTTTGTAGTTCTGAGTAAACATATGGAAGTGGTCAGTCTAAGGTATTTTGTCCTATATGGTGAATTATAATGAAAATTATTATCACCTTGAGGTAATTAAGGTTATATACATGTTATTTTCTTTTTTTATGTGAAAAATTTGAGTGTATGCTTCAAATATTCAAAGCAGACTTTCTGGCAATGAGAAGGCCTAATTGTGAGTAGGCCTAACGGTGTGGTTCAAGAAGTGAAATGAGCTAAATTATGTTTGGTACCTAAGGTGAGATTAATAGGGGTATAATTTAAGTATTATTGAAATTTTTCATCCAATTTTTTAGGATAAAAATGTTCCAAGGTGATCAAGGTGAAATGTGTGCTTTGAGAAGGCCTACTTACATTACATCTCCTATAGGCCTAATAGTGGTTTTGGTCCTTATGAGTGGTAACCAACATATGTAGTGGTTATTTAAATTTTTAAATGTGTTTTTTGATATATTATAATGGTGATCCAATTATGAAGAGCTTTATGTCCTGCCAAGGCATGTGAAAGCAAGAGTCAAGTATGAGAAGAAGGTCTAATAGACCTAATTTGACAGGGTAGAATATAGAGGGAATAAATGAATGAAATAGAGGTTTTAAAACCAGGTGTAGGGATTTAATACCATAATATAGGAGTTTTTAATATGACATTAAGTTATAAAAATAATTATATAGATGATGAGAAAGGTTTTTTGACCTAATTCTACAAAGAAAAGAGTTAGTTGAGTAAAGAGACCTAATAGGCCATCTGAGAGAGATAGAAGAGTGTGAAGAATAAAAAAGGGGATAATAATAATTTGAGTGATAAATAGGTGTAAAAAGGTGATTATATGTTCTAGGTGAATGATTTGGTGCTAATTCACCTAGGGGGTTGGTGCCTCCTTGTAATTTGGTGCTTGTTAAAGGACTAGTTGAGTTGGTGTTTGACTAGCGAGGGGTTGGTGCCTCACTAAATATTGATTAATTTATTATATTAATATCATCTAATCTATTTTTTAGTGTATTTCATCCCCCATGAGGGTTTCCCACATATCTCTTTTTTTCATATGTTGTATGTTTTTATAGATGTTTGTTGTGTATTGGTTAATGTATGTTTGTGAATGAATGCTTCATGGATGATAAGTGAAATTTAATTATTATTTTAAGGGTAATAATTCACCCCCCTAAAAAATCCCCTCTTATTGGATGTACTTACAAAAATTGGTATCAGATCAGGGCATTTTAAGTAGGCCTAATAGCCTAAAGGAGATCTTAAGCAAGCAAAGATGACTAGTCAAGCACATGGTGGTTTCTCTAAAAGCAAAGCCTTATTGTTTAATGGATCTACTTATGATTTTTGGAGTGTTATAATGAGAACATATTTTATGTCTTATGTTTATTATGTTTGGCAACTAGTTTTGGATGGATATACTACACGCCATATTATTGTTATAGATGCAGCAGGTAAGAAAGATAATGACAATAATTCAAAAGCAATGAATGGCATTCTTTATGACTTATCAGAGGTAGAGCTTGTGAAGGTGATACAGTGTATGTATTCCAAATAAATGTGAGACATGTTGAATATCAATCATGAGCGATACTCTAAGGTTAAGTTAGCTAAATTACAAACCCATGATAGATAGTTTGAAAGCCTAAAGATGAATGAAGATGGGACCATTGTAACCTACTTGTTGAGGGTTGATAAAGTGGTCAACATCATAAAAGGCCTAGGTGAATAATTTAAAGAGTCTATTTTTGTTAAAAAGGTATTGAGATCTCTAACTCTTAATTTTGATTCTAAAGTGTCTGATGTTGAAGAGAGGCAAGATCTAGACAAACTAGAGATGGATGGACTTCATGGCACCCTAACAACGTATGAGATGAGGACAAGTGAAGGAAGATATAAAAATAAGCAAGTTATTTTAAAGGTAAAAATAAGTCAAAGGAGAAGAAAATTAAAGGTAAGAAATTCAAGGATAGTGATGATTCTGATATTGATGATGATAAGTTCATAGTTATGTTTGCAAGAAAGTTAAAAATAGGTTCAAGTAAATACAAGGGTAAGCTTCCCTTCAAATGATTTAATTGTGGAGAAATTGGACATTTTTATAATAAGTTCCCTCATGATCATAATAAAAATAATGATGAAGAGCATGATTAAGGTCATGATGATGGAAAAAATTCTTACAGGTCTGATAAGATCAAGAAAAGCTTCAAAAAGTATGATGACAAGAAGTTTTTTAAGAACAAAAGAAGCTTTTACAGCAAGGAAGAGTGTAGTTCATCTGATGAAAGTGAGAGAAGTTATTATAAGAGTGACCATGAAGGTATTTATCCTTATTTTAATGAATTTATCTTCACAGCTATAGAAGCAAGTTGTTCAAATCAAAAATATTCCATATGGATTAGAGGTAATATTGGTGATTCAGATGAAGAAGAACATGAGCTAGACTTTGAGGTTGAATTGATGCATGCTCTAAAAGAACTAACAATGGTGAAGAAGAATAATAAGGTGATGAGGTCTCTTATCAAATACTATGAGGATCAAATAAATTTATTTGAATATAGATTGAGAAACAACTCCAAGGAACAAGAAAAAATATTCAAATAGGTGAAAACTCAAATTGAGATTATGACTGCAAGCCTAAAGGCTAAAGAAGAAGAATGTGTAAGGTATGTAACTAAAGTATATTCCTTGAGCGCTGAGTTGGATTATGAATCAAGTAAGATGAAGTCCTTTGTGAAGTTTGAAAAGTGTACCAATGATCTAGACAACATTTTGAGTAATCAAAAGACTATTAATGACAAAATAGGTTTTGGTTTCAATGGAGACCAAAAGAATAATTTTAATGTGATCAAGGAGAATTAGACCTTAAAATTCAATGGTCAATCAAGAAATAATCATGTTGGTAGAATAAAGACTAATTCTATCACGTAGCCTAATGTTATAAGGTATGTTAATCATTTCAATGGTTATTATTATTCATCTAACCAATTTGATCATAGAGTAAGGCATTTTAGAAGACCATCCAAGAATGAATATGCATGGAAATATGAGGATAATCATCAGTCAAGATGTATGGGTAATGGTGTGTTTTCATCAAGAGGTATAATGTGTTTCAATTGTCAAAAGGTTGGTCATATTTAAATTTTTTGTAACCATAGATTCTCAAATCAAAACAAGAAATTTGAGGCCCCTATAGTGCAAGAAAGAAGACAAGACAGTAAGTGGAAACCAAAGGTAGCTAAGTTGAATGATGACCAATCTATAAGTTTAAGTGGACTATTTGCCATGGTGGAGCATAGTTTAGATACAAAAGAGTGCCAAGAATTCTCTCTATTAGCTCAGATTGTGGATGAAAGAGTTAAGACAAATGGACCAAGTTAGAATGTTGTTCAAACAAATATTTAAGAAGTGAAGCCAAAGAGGCTATTCAAGCCTAAAAATTATCATGAAGAAAGTTTAGTCTAGTGAGGACATGGAGATCTAGGAATATCTAAAGCTTATTTGTTTTAATACCCTAGAGAAGAGGTGACTCCATCAGGATTCATGAACGCACTCAACTAAGTGAGCAAAAGCATGAAGGATGCTTGGACTTAAGGGAAATTTTGAATTCTTTATTTCAGATCCAAATTTCAGTCAATGGTCTTTTGGATGTATGATTACAAGAGATGGTTTACAAATCATTTGTATGATGACTTGATAAAAAAAATTCACAATTCATGATAGTGTATGAATACCTCATGGAGATAAGAGGATCCAATCATGCTCCAAGAGTAGGTGTGTTTTCCAAAAATATCTATAGCATTCATGAAGAAATTTGAGTTATGGATTGGTTTGAAAGATCATATGTTCATGAAGTTAGTTGGTTGTGAGCCTGATCTGAGTTGAGTTGGTTATAAAGAGAGAGAGAATGATCTTATTTAGAGAGAAAATGTGTGTTTTTCTAGGTCTAAAGATCATATAGTTGTCAATAGATGACCCTTTGTCATTAATGTCAAAGGGGGAGAAAGTTCCAGTTTGGGCGAAAGGTTAGTTTGAAGAAGATCCAGCTTGTGGAGATGTGAATGATCAACTTTGTTTGATTTATTTCTATCAATAACAAAGGGGGAGATTGTTGAGGTATTTTCTTGTTTTTGGTTTTGTGGAATTTATTTTGTCATTTATATCAAGGTCAAGATGGATGTCATTAATTTCAATGGTCAAAGTTGAGGCCATGCATGGTGAAGTGGTATGTGACAAGGAAGTCTTATGACAAGAGAAAATTTGAAGGTAACCAATTGTCTCTCTATTTAGAGGATAATTTGAAGGAAACCTACTAATTCTTTTAAGGTTTATTACATGTTAAGGTCAAGATCAAGATTCAAGGTAAGCATACTTTTGAAGCACTAGTCTTAAAGATCATTGTCATATCATGAGCATGTGTATGAAGATGGAGGTCTAGAAAGATGGATACACATAGGTATGAGTGGATGTTTAATGATTCCAAAACATGAAAATGAAGTTTTGAAACACTCAATAAATTTTCAAGGTAAACCTATAAGTGTATTGTCTTAAGCCTAAGCATGCAACCAGACTAGTCCTAGACTATCCCTGGCCTAATAAGGAGTCTTAAGGTGTTATCAAGATATATGAAGGATGAAAATCAATTGTAGAGCATGTGAGAATACTTTTGAAAATATTCAAACATGTGTATAATGTTTATAAGCTTTCACAAGAGGTTTTTAGGTCAGTTCTTAGCTTAGTCTTTGCATGAAGAGACCTAGTGAGAAGGCACAAGCTTGGTAGCATTATGAGGTAAGCAGTCTAAGGATTGTGAGAATAATATTGGTAGTGTTTGATCATGGTATGAGGTTTTATGACATGAGTATGATTTTTTTAGATAATTTCAAGAGGTTTCAAGGTATGTTCAAGGTGTAAGTGTGACTGACAGTTCAAGACCTAATGTGCAAAGAGACCTAGTGTGGTCTAATGAGGGGTCAAATTCATTTTCCAAGGTGACAAATCTCATGATAGAATTATCAAAGGTGTTAAATGGTTTTTCAAAAAAATTTACCAATTCTAAGGTCAAATTATGTAATAAAAATCATAAAATGTGGTTTTGAGGTTTTTTGTGTGCATAGAATATGGTATTACAGACCTAAGAAGGATTTTCTTATGCTCATTGGCATGTGAAACCTTTGCATGAGATACTAATAATTTTAGTGAAGTTTTTTAATGATCCTATCTAAATTTTCCAATCATTAATTTCTATTTTAAGGCCCAAGCTTTATTAATGATCGTTAAGACTGTAAGGTGGTCTTAACCCTCTCTAAAACCCTAACAAAGACTCGATATGGAAGATCTTGATAGAAAGTGATAAGAATAGTTTTTTGACATATTATGATGATTTTATGTTGTATCTCTAGGTTGCATTGGTTTGTCAGAAAAGTGAATGGAAGCTATAGGAAATCCCTTATTTCTCATATTTTTGATGTCGCAAGAAGGATTGACCAAGTAAAAGCATGAAAATTATGGGAGGATTATATGTGAGACTTGTATTTTGTGTCCATGTAAGTTTTTTATCAGGTTATAGACTTCAAATATGTTAAACCAGACATGGAAGTTGTCTTATCACTAAAAAGGCCTAGTGAGGAAGATAGTGAGAAATCCAAGCAGAAGTAAGAATGATATTAAGGATGGGTTGTCAATGATTAGGGATGGATCCAAATTCATGCTTTTATTATTAAATACTTATAACATATATCCATAATATACATAATATTTGAATAAACTTGTGCATGGCATAAAGTTGATCTCAAAATGACTTGTCTAACACAATGAGGTATGTGTACACTAAAGCCATGAGATTAGTCTATAAGACTAATATTGATATTGAACCCTATAATATATTTGTTTAAATATTTTATAATTATTTTTAAGGATCATATAAACCCATTTTAATTTTATTACATTGATACTACAAGTGTACTAAGTCATTGTTTCCATGACTATGTTTTGGAGCTTTCAAGCAGATTTTTGTGTGTTAGTGAGATTGATGTTCCTGAGTCATTTTTCACAAATTTGAATAATATAATACATATTAATTTGTTAAATATGTATCATAGGTTCATTTTAATTTATTTTTATTCATGAGAAACTCCTATGAAGGTGTGAAAAGTCAAAGGTTCTTGACTAAGTTTTGAAGCTTGTTTAAAGTTCTGAGTAAGCATATGGAAGTGGTGAGTCTAAGGTATTTTTCACTGTATGGTAAAGTATAATGAACATTATTATGAAAATAAGTTATTTAAGGTTCTATAAACTATATATATATATATATATATATATATATATATATATATATATATATATATATATATATTGTTTTATGTGACAAATTAGAATGTATGCTTTAGATATTCAAAGCAAAATTTCTAGAAGTGAGAAGGCCTAATTATGAATAGGCCTTATGGTGTGGTTCAAGGAGTGAAATGAGATAAATTGTGTTGTGAAAATAAGGTGAGATTGTAAAGGATATAATTAAATATTTTTTGAAGTGTTTCACAAATTTTTGGCAGCTCAAGATGTTCTAAAGTGGTCAAGGTGAAACATGTGCTTTGAGAAGGCCTAATTTCATTAGGTTTCCTTTAGGCCTAATGGTGGTTTTGGTCCTTATGAGTGGTGACCAGCCTATGTAGTATTATTTTCACTTGTTAAATGTGTATTTTTATCTATTCCAAGGCTGATCCAATTATTAATAGGTTTGTGTCTGACCAAGGCATTTGAAATCAAGAGTCAAGTATAAGAAGAAGGTCTAATAGACCTAATTTGACAAGTTAGAATATAGAGGGAATGAATGAATGAAATAGAGGTTTAAAAAATAGGTATATGGATTAAATACCATAATATATGTGTGTTTAATATGTCATTAAGTGATAATAATAATTATATAAATGATGAACAAGGTTATTTGACCTAATTCTACTAAGAAAAGGGCTAGTTGAGAGAAGAGGCCTAATAGGTTGCTTGAGAGAGATATAAGAGTGTCAAGAACAAAATAAAGGGATCATAATCAGTTGAGTGAGAAACATGTGTCCAAATTTGATCATAATTTCTAGGTGGTTTATTTGGTTTTGATTCACCTATGGGATTGGTTCCTCTTTGCAAGTTGGTGTTTATTAAAAGACTAGTTGAGTTGGTGTTTGACTAGAGAGGAGTTGGTGTCTGACTAAATATTTATTAATTGATTATAATACTATATTAAAATATTTATTTCAATGTTTTTAATCCCCCATGAGGATTTCCCACATATCTCTTGGGTTCATATGTTGTATGCTTTTGTAGATGTTTATTTATACATTGGTTAATATGTGTATGTGAATGAATGCTTCATGGATGATAAGTGAAATTGAATTATTATTTTAAGGGAAATGATTCACTCCCCGCCCCCCCCTGATCTTATTTTATATACTTAAAATAGTAAATTATCATTTTTTATTTCATCTTTGACTCCCTTCTTTGGTTTAGAGCCACAAATTTCTTCAAAGACTCTTTGCATTCTTCAGTAATCTTTCCCTTAAATATTTCAATGTTCTGATACCTCTTTAATTTAGATGTAAGTGGGTCATCATCTTCCACACCTTATACAATCTTATCATCCTTATCACCATAATTCTCCACCATTATAGATTTCACGATAAACTCATTACATGCTTTACATACCTTACTCTTTTATTGTCTAACATTCTAAGATTTCAATAATATTTGGATGTTCTGATACCTCTTTAATTTAGATGTAAGTGGATCATCATCTAACACACCTGATACCATCTTATTATCCTTATAACCATAATGATCCACCATTCCATATTTCATGATACTCATTCCATGCTTCACACACCTTGCTCTTCCACTGTTTAATATTCTGAGATTTCAATAATATGATCATAAGTGGTTCGTGATCCAAGTAATATTCATCTCCTACCCCTACTGAAGTGTTATTTTCATGATTTTATAACTACATTATCTGATTTATTTATTCTATTAAAAAAATATCCATCATTATACCTTCCTTCTCTTCACTAAAAACATAATTCTTTCTTTTCTTAAAAGAGTTCTTGTTGGCAGATATTTTCAATAATTTTTTTCTAAGTCTAAGTGGTTATTCATTCAAGTCATATTCATCTCGTAATATGTAATGATTAAACATTACCATCATCCCTGGCTCATTGGCATGATGCATATGATAATGAAAGTAAGAAATGTGTCGATATTTAATAGTTAATAAATTGAATATTTAGTCAGTAGTCTTTTATTTTGCAAAAATAACCCTTTTTATTGTATAAACAATATCATTTTTATAATTTATTTTTTCTATTATATATAATTCATCAAATGTGAGCATTGATTTAATTCGTTAATACTTTATATATATCATTGTTCTATTAAAATCTTGTTTTAAATTAATCTTTGTAGTATGTTTATCCATCCATGTAGGGCTTGTTTCCCTTAGACCTCCGCACCCAAGCCCCTTGTTCAGTACTTCTACGTGCAATTTTTTTGCTAGTGATCTTATTGATAAAACTAATCTCCTATTCATATTTTGTCTTATCTGCATGGAGGTGACCTTAGAGTGATAGTGGCAACTTTGTATTCTATACAGTTTTTACTTTGTCTAACCCTTTGTGTTACAAGTTGGCTATTGAAATATCAAACTACTAATGTTATTATTATAGGTCACAGCTCAAACAATCAAAACTGCTAATGCCATTTTCTTTGCAGGTCTACTTATCAAAGAAGGCAATTTCAAATTCTAATATTTATTATGCAGGATTTTTATTGAATATTTTGGCATTTTAAAACCATCTTGTATATATTTTGTATATATTACATCTTAATCAGGGTAATCAATTTATTTGTTTTTCGTGATTGCATTTCATCTCAATTTTTGTTTACTTGATTGTCCACTCAAAGGCTAAGGTTGTGTATCCTCTCCTCCTTGCATCCTTAGTGGTGATTCTTGGAGGATCAAAAATAAGTAACAAACCTTACCATTTTTCTTTCTAGGGGTAAAGTGACATGGAATTGATCCCCACACACTTGCCATAGTCATAGAGGACTTGTGATTGTGTATTTCACCACCATGCACAAGACCACACTCTATGTTCTAATGGAGTATAAATATTAGGGTGAGATATCATTAGGCAAAAATAATAATACTCCATAAAGGGTTTCATAGAGTGGGGGGTGATTTTGGCTCCAATACATAGGGCGCTAGACAATCCCCTACACGGACTTGTACCCCACTATACCTCAAATATATTAGGGTCTCCCCAAGTGAGCCTATATAAACCTAGAATAAGACCTTCAACTACAATAGGCATCTAGGATAAGGGGAAATATCATCCTCTGAGATCACTCACTATGATCAGACTTTGAGTGAGGGTTGGGAAACCAATCTAGCACCACTCTTAATGAGACATTCCATGGCATAGGTGTCATATTGCACACCATTATCAATAACTAGCAATAGGTTTGTGGATGTGTTTGTATATTTTAAGTGTTGTTGTGACATGTACTACTTGCATACCTTATAAAATAACACACACAAAATTAAACCCTGAGTCAAATATAGACCCCTCATAAATTAATCATCACTTATCCACTATCATCATCTTATCTTGTTCTAGTTTACACCCATAATCATTATCGTATCCTAGACTTGACCCTAAACATCATGACTCTTACCCATCATCACCTTTCACCACTCATGTCAGATCCTTATCATATATTAAGTAGTCTTAATCCCATCCATAATCCTCATCTCTTGTCCTTGTTTTAGCCTTATCATTTTGTCATCCCCTTGTCCTAATCATATCCTAGTCATATCCAATCATCCCATCACCATCTTTTAGTCTTGCCTTAGTCACACCATATCTTAGACTCCCTTATCAACCCCTGAGTCATACCTAGTCATATATCAACATTGATCATTATCCAAACATCTTGCTTACCTACATCATATTCAAACATGTGCCTCCCTTCATATAATCTACCTTTATCTTAATCCTAACATCCTTTTTATAGTCATAAGTCATCATATCACCTATAGTCTATATCTATCAACCAACCATATTCAAACCTACTAAAGTTTATCATAATACACCTACTTTGGTCTACATTGGCAATAATCCACTAAGGGTCATCCTCATATGCTTGCTTGCATCTATACCTAGTCAAGTTTGATATCATTCAATCAATCAATTTTAGTTTTAGCATTCACCTAGTCCAATCCCATCGACCAAGTCATTAAATCCAACTTGAGTAAACCATCTTAGTCTTCAGTAAGACTAAATTACCAAATCATGTCAAAACCCCATCAAAGGTCATTAATGATGGAGTCTTATCTCTTTGGCTAGTCAAATCTATCTCTACATCGAAGCTTATGGCATTTTCGTATCCCATCATCATCAATCATCAAACAAGTATTTGAAATTCATTTAGTTAGCTCTTGTCTTGACTTGATTAACTCAAGCTTATCACATCTCATCTTACATCACCAAGTTAAACTTGACATCCAATTAAAATCAAGTCTTTGATCCAAGTCTATTTCTTCATCCCACTTTCATCTATTTGACTTTTTTGTTCCATCCACCACACTTGCCAATTGGGGCCAGTGATTCATGTTATCCATATCTTCTCCCACCTTGATCCATGGCCTCTAAAATATATTTTTATATCTCATTATTGGAAAAATATATCTTTTCCAACAAGGATACACTCTGTTTATAACTCCTATAAATGTGTACCTCACTTCCTACATGCTTTAACCCTATCCAGCTAATACTGACTATAGTACATACCCATCCATGTTGGTCTATCTCTAGTCCCCATGTTACACAGTCACTATCAAACCTTCCATCCCTTAGTCATAGTCCTAATACTAACAAAGGGAAGTTTGTCTTAAAAAATTAGTCACCCCAAATATCTAATTTAAATGCTTTCATGACCAAGCCAAAAGTGAATAGAGGTAACACAATCCTCTTCATATATCCATGAAATCCCTCTTTCACAAATTGGTAGCCACTGACATAATGGTTTATCCACCCATAAAATAACTTAATCCAAATAAACCTAAGCCCTCTCGATATAGAGAAAATCAATACTGTCAATATCATATAACCCAGGTGTATTCTACTAATCGATGCTAAATTTTTAAAACTTCATCCAAAATCTCATTGACACTAGTGACATCAAAATCAAGGATGAATTAGATGCATCCTCATTTATAGGTGACAAAGAAGGGATATGCCAAAATCATGATCAAGCCCTTCCACTCCCAAGCCAAGGTGAAGACATCGAGCCCCTATTCCATGGTCCACCTATCTTTGACATTCCCCTCTTCAACAATGAGTCCATTTGAGATGAACCTAGTCCTCCTTTCTTTGATAAGTCTTACTTCGATCAATCTATCTTTGATGAGACCATTATTTCCTCATCATCTTCCTTTCACCCATCCAACCAAGTCCACCATTTTCACAAGTATCTTTATCTTAAATACTTCATTACCAAAAAAAAAGTGTGGAAGGTACTTGCAAGCAATATTATCATCAAACAGGACCTCTCCATGGCCTTAGTCAAAACATCATCTTAAAACAACTTACATCATTTACATTGGAGTTAGTATTAGATTCAATATCAATCTTGTTTATATCAGGATCATGTTCAACACCAGCAATTGAGTCAGATTCCTTATCAAAATCATCATCCTTGATTGATGTTGAAAATCATGATTATACATACCTTTTTGAGGATCCCTCCTATTCAGATGTCAACTAATCATAAGGCAGATCTTTTGATTTCAACTAAGATAATAAAGTCATAACAAAGTTCTTACAAAATTTATTAGTTAAAAATTATCATAGAAGATCTGATCTTACCTTGGATGCATATCTTAAAACAATCCTTAGCAATCCTTTAGTTGATCTTGAGTAAATCTTATCTGATATCAAAATTGGGTCACCTAGGAACCTCTATGAGGACCATGTTACCCCACCATGACTCATTGACCTTATCACACCATCTCCCTCACCTTCATCCATCATGGACCCTTTTCTTCCTATCAATGATCACTTAATCACGTCCCTCCATGAGGACAAATAAGAGCATACATCATTGGACTCTTCCTCAAGCAACATAACATGTGCCAAAAATATAAAGGTCTAAGATTATATTTAGAAACTCATCTTTGATCCAAGTTAAAATAAATCCAAGTCAAATATTTGACCTAGTCAAAAATAATATTCCCCTAGTAAACATCTCGTAAAGGCACTAGGGGACTATCAAATTCAAAATAATCATTAATTAAATCAAAAGATAACTTCTTCTAGTGAAGCCAAAAATTATGCACCAGGGGGCAGTCAAAATCCAATCATATTAGCAAATCAAAAATTCCTTCAAATCAATGTCAATATGGCTAATAATTTTTCAAGTACAATGATCAAATAGAAAAATAATCTAAAAATCTTGGATCTCTTAAATTCTTTTACCACAAAACACCAATCAAACATGGAATGTCCAACATCTCCAATGATGTATGTAACTCTCAGTCCTTCTCCATCATCCCCTGTCACACCTTCAAGTCCTATACACTACCATCATGTCCCAAACCTAATATAACTGATATCATATATTACCTCCCTAGGTAGCATTGTCTCTCATAGGGCTTACATAGATACCTAGTTGAGACATTTGGAGGGATCTAACTCATGAGTTAATGAAGATCACAAGGATATCAATATATCTAGCATCAACATCATGGTTCTGACATCACATCTAACTAGAGCAGGTATTGACTAAATATCATGAAAATGTTAGCATCATGCATCTTACACACCTTAAATAAATCAAGATGCCAAAAATTTGAAAAAGTAAAAAAAATCATTCATCCATGGTGAAAACTAATTTTTTGGTACCTTGTGCAATATGGTACCCTAAATTTTGTATCAATTTATTCTAAGTAATTTTTACTGAGATGGGTGTGAAAGTAAGCCAAGGATCAAAAGACCTTGGTACATAAGAAGCATGATGTGATGAACAAAGATGTAGGAAACACAGAGGAACCAAGGGCACAAGACTCGAGAAATTGGCATATGACTTGGACAAGGGCACAAAAGGTGGAAGCAATTAAGGGAAAAGTATGTATGAGCATTAGAGGAGAATAATTCAAGCATGGATCTAGCACTAACCCTCAAGAAGATGGCACACAAAATCATATATCTAACATAGAGCAGGTATATAAGGGTAGTTAGGACCATATTTATAAGAATTCAATGTAGCAATGCATCATGACTCATTATTGATTAATGGCCATTGGAAATTCATCGAGTTTATGTGTATGTTATAACTGAATGATCTAGGTAGAATCATGTGTAAATACCCCTAGTTTAAATTTAGAAGGTTGTTTTCTATGTTGTTAATTGTTGTTATGTAATGGTAAATGTAATCCTGAACTTATATTTTTGATAAGAATCAAGACCTATGTATAGCGACCATTGACATGAATAAATGGACTACTTGTGCTAATTGAAATACATGTAAACTTGTTATGTAACTACTATCACTAATATTCTTTTTCTTTCTTTATGCCCTTCTTACTCATGATAAATAGTTTATGGAATTATTGCATGGTATGAATTAGCTTAACTAAGATAATGCTAATTATAACTATGTGCCTATCTGAGCACCTTAATATAGAAAGACCAATGTGTATACATAATTGAAATGAATCTATCTTAAGCCATGTGATTTATGTGAGTGCATGAGACTAATTCTCATATGATATGTTAGTGCACTAGCTAGTTAGATTTCTTCTCCTCTTTGTGCACATGACTAGGGAAAGTAATCTTAAACCAAAGCAAAAGAACCCAATATTTTGGTTCTGTTGCTAGGACCCATTTCACTTGTTATCAAAATGAGAGGAAAATGGTTGAACAACTTTGTTTGGATAATATTGAGTTATGGATTGGTACAGTAGAAGAGAAAATTTCACTCCAAAACCTTGACCTAGGAATTTTTGCACAAACATGGGTAGAGTATAACCTATATGATTCACTATATGAAACCTTATTGTAGAATTACCTATGCACTTACATACTTGTCTTTTAGCATATGGACAAAAACATTCAATAAATTATGGGCAGAAGTTGGTAGAGCATCAGACGGCCCTAGCTAAGTTATAAACTATTTAGACACATACAATAGACACCTAGTGGAAAGGAACACTTTAAAGTTATATTTTGAAATACATGGTTTCTAAATATTCTTAACTCGAAGAAGCGTAATTCAACTTCTTAAGAGAGTTACAAGTAAGGTATATAAAACATGTTCCTTTATAGATTAAAAAGCTTATGGTTGATTCTGGACTTGAGAATTTTTTTATACATAGCTAAACCCTCTCGCACATGATCAATGTGACTGATGGGGAAATAGTGGGGTATGCATTGGTATGAGATTGGGAGTTCAACAGGGAGATCAAGCTATAGGAATAGTGCAAGTAAAATTATGAGGCTAGATGTAATGATATGAGAGGAAGTGAACCAGAGAGTCAATGGGAGGATGGTAGAAGTACTGTGGGAATAATACCAAAGTGGTGAAAAGTTCAAAAAAAGGTTTGATTTAAATTCTAAATCATGTTTTTAAGTTCAAACTACTTATATCAAGTGGATTTCTAGACCATGTACAAACAATCTTGAAACACCTGTCTGTCTAAAATAATTAAGGATATATTACCAATGCATTAAATAATACCCTAACAACCACCCATCTAGTAAGTAAATTTCCTTAAGTGTATTTGATGATTTGGTGTTATCATATATGATGGGCACCATACTTGAGCATAGTATATATTATTAGGAGTAACGAATCTAATAGGTACTAACATGATGCATTTTATAATGTTAAGATCTTTGTCAGTTCCAAAGTTTACTTCTTTAACTTCTTCAACTAACAAAGGAGACTGATCTTGTATATATGTTGGGGGTGGAGGGAAGTTAAGCTCTTCACCTAAGACAAATGCATCTAAAAACTCTGCATATAGATCTTGATATATTTTTCACTCTTCAGGACTCAGATGACTCAAAGAATGGGTTTATTCAATTTCCTCGATGATTGGAGAGAAGTCAATTTCACAATATTCTTCTTCCTCTACTTGGTTCAAGAATTCACTTTTATCTCCAAAATACATTAATTTTTTAGACTAATAGTGAACCCCCTTTTATGGTCTCCTAAAGGCATGTAATTACAAGCTCCCATATATTCAATTACGGCCTCATCACTTTGAAATATAACACATGATGGATCCTCGTATTGATCCCAATCAATCAGGTCAAGGTAGTGGAAGGAAATATTGATGGTAGTAATAGACATATTAGGTAATAGATTGGTGATAGTAAGATCTTCATAAAGGCTATAGATAGAACCTGTCTCGATTTCTTCATCAAAAGTTGACTCCTCAATAATTGAAGAAGTATTTATGAAGACTATTATTGGGTGGTTTGTATCCTATACCAAGTCATTTTGGATGTCTTTGAACCTCAATTCATTGAATAATGCCCTATCTTCTCGAACTAATCCTTTGCCTTTATAGTTCATATTTTCAAGCATCTTATGTGTTAGGGGATATTCTTTATTGTGAAAACATGGGGTAAGATCTTCTTGGACTAGCCAAGAATCATAGGGCTCTTCAAAATGTTTTTTTAATAATATTCTTGAATGACCAAAAGCATTATAACCAAATTGGTAGGTAGTAGGTTCAATTTCCTACATAATAGGGGACCCATAACGATGTGGAGATAATGGAAGGTTTCCTATGTAAAAGGTTTTTTGATCATATTGTCCACATCCTTTTGAGATGATCTCCAAATGGGTAACCTCTGATGGGTTAGAGGAAAGAAATGGTATATTACTAGGATGTATGTATTTTTTGGCTTTTATATCATAAGGTGAACTTTGAGCACTTAGATAGTAAAGATCATAATCTATGCCTTCCATTTGGTAGCTAAAGTATTGTATAATTTCACCAAGGATGGTGACCTCCATACCTCAATGTGGGAATTTAAGAAATTGATAGAGGGTGGAGGCTACAACTCGTATTTCATGGATCTAAGGTCGACCCAAAGCATGTCATATGGAAGATCAATATCAACTACATGAACCAGAGTCTGATGAACCATAGGTCATACCTCTATAAGAAGGTAGATTTTCCCTGTTAATGGTCAGTCATTATCATCATAAGATTTTATCATGATCAAAGTAGGCCCCAAAGAATATTTTGAATATCCCAATTTCTTGAGGAACTCTATGTTACATAAATTTAAGGTGGATCCTCCATCTATAATAACCTATGGGATCTTATGATTGGTAATGGATACTTCTATGAATAAGGGGTAATTATGATGAGGGCTAACTGGTGGCATTTCCTGGGTGCTAAATGTGATTTGTTGAGATGGAGATAAATGACCCACCAAATCTTGGAATTGACTGGTATCAATACCCCTAGGAACTTTTGACTCATGCAAGATTCAATTTAATATGTCCTGATGAATAGAAAAAGTTTTGAGAAGATCCATAATAAAAATCTAAGTGGGGGTCTTCTATAATTGTTGGATAATTTCATATGTTATTTCGAGAGTCTTTGGATTATTCTTAGGGATATTGATCTTTTTAGCATGGGAAGTGAGTCTTTAGGGGGTATCCCTAGAACTATTATTTTACCACATCTAGTGGTGGCCACATAATCAGAAGTAGCCCTATTGATCTTAAGGATAGGACATTGGGTGGATTTGGGGTCCTTGAGGGAATATGACCTTGATTTTGATGGTATTAATGTAGTGATATGGGATGGAATGATAATCAATATTATTGGAATTGGATGCTTGACCTTGATCCCTCGGTTTTCTTTTTTACTTTTGATCATGCTTAGGGAAAGGATATTCATATATCCCTAACCATTGATTCTTGGAGTAATAAGAATTGTTTTCACCTTCAATTTTTATTTCTCCCTTTTCTATTAAATCTTGAATAAAATGCCTTGATTTCATACACTTTTCAATATCATGTCCTTTTACTTGATGATACTGACAAAATTCATTTTCTTGATACCAATTAGGATGTGACTTATTATCATCCATGGGTCTAATTTCTGGGAGAGTTATCATATTGGCATCAACCAATTTTTCTAAAACTATATCGAATGGTACATCAATATTTGTAAGATTTCATTTTCATGTTCTAGTTGTTGACTTCCTGCTTGACACAATGATGCTTGATATATTTTGATTTTTGGTGGTGGGGGTAGACTTTTGCATTATTTTCACATGTTTTGAATCTTTGACTCCATATCTAACAACTTTTTTATTTTTATAAGAGGTTTTAGGTTTATCAGAAGAAGTGTTGCCTTGATTTTGATCATTTCAAGAATATAATTTGATTATCCCTCTTTCAACAAGTGTTTTTTCAATTTGGATACCTTTTTTTATCATTTCATCAAATGAATTGGCACAAAAATTTAACTCCAACTGATAATATAATTTTGGATTGAGATTGTTGATGAAGATATTGGCCAATTCCTTTTTTGGGATAGTGCATGGAAAATGACTAGCAAGGCTTCTCCATAGTTGTAAGAGAAAAGCAAGGTTTTCTCCATTTTTCTGCTTGGTTTTATACATGTCTAACATGGTAATATCATATTCAAATTGGAATATAAATGCCTTAAAAATTGCTCAAATAGTTATTCAAAAGATGTGATAGACCCTTTAGGCAAATGCATAAACCATTCTAGAGCTGGTTCTGTGAGATTTTTAAAAAAAAGGCAAAGTAAACAGGCATCATTATATATAACCTCATGGCATGCTATGAATAATTCTTCGACATGGTCATGAGGATCTCCCTTCCCCTTGTATTTTTAAAATTTTGGTATCTTTAAAATGAGTGGGGAAAGGTATTTGTAGGATACTCACATCTAGAGGAGAAGTACAAAGATACTCATATCTGTATTTCTTTGCTTGTGCTCAGGGGCCCATTTATTGAAGAGTTTCCTTCATCACTTTCCACTCATGAGCAAAATAGGGATCCATTAAAGTATTGGAAGTGGTGGTTGAATTGGATTTTGGCCTTAGGCGATCAATGTTGCTGTTTATTAGAGGAATTTTTACTATTTTCTTGGGTGATGTGGGTTTGTGGGATTTAGAGTGGATTTGAGAGGCTAATGAATTGATTTGTTAGGTAATTTGATCAAGAGGTCCTCCAAGGTGGATTTTATTTTATCATCCTCAATCCTAGTGGTGTGAGGGACTTCTTCATTATTTGATTCTTGCTTAGGCTCCTCTTCTTCTTGATTTATTTAATTATAATAGGGTGGAGTATTATGATGAGGTGGTGTTTGGATTAGGTTATGTAAGAGATCAAGATTAAAAGTAGGGGTAGTCTACCTCCAATTCCATTGAGTTGGGCCAATATTTGATTTTAGTTCTCATATATGTATTAGTCAAAGTGATCTCTATTCTCATCATTATTGAAGAGGTCACTATTTGTTCCATCCTCTCTTCCAAGTGTGTGCATATCAATCTAATTCTCTTCATTATCCATATTTTTCTCACCTAATGTCCTTAGGATATCATCTTCTTGGTTTGATCCTTGTCCCATTCTTAGGGCTTGTGCATGAGTTTTGATTGACATTGTGAATGGTGGTCGGTGATATAAATATTAGTGGTTGATGAAGGTGAGATAGAATTGATACGAGATGAAAAAATATTAGTGTGATGAGGTGTATTCTTGAGCAAGAAGATGTCTTAGATTTAAGCTAATATGGTCAAGATGGCTAGATGTTATGGTAGGATTTATTAGGATTGAATTATAGTTTAGACCTTTAGAGTAGATTTTGGATAAAGGAAGGATTTTGGACAATAAGCCCAAATACTAGCAATATGTCAACCCTATCAGGATCCAAATTAGAAAAAAGGATGATATTTCATGGGTGCCTAGATTAAAACTAGTAAGATGATGACTAGTTAGATGTTAGTTATAAATAAGCAAGATGACAAGGTGATAACTATAAACCAACAAAGTAACAAGTTGACAATATACAAACAAAGTAATAGGTGGAGGGATAACAAGTTTTGGTAAAATGGACAAGGTGATAGGTGAATATCTAAGGTAAAATATCTATGTCAAAAGGGACCTAAGAGAGGGTGTAGCCCAATATATAGCTTACTCATAAGACATGTATAATGCTAAATATCTATTGATATATGTTAGGGATAGATTGGATGATGAAGAAAATGGTGATGATGAGGATATGTTTAAGGTAAGTCTATGTGGGACCTAGGTGTTTATTTTATTTTTATGGGTAAAAGGTTGGGATGGCTCTCAAATAGTATTGGTATTTCATGACACTCAATCAATCAAACAAGCCACAAAAATTATTAACTATAAACTAACACGAAAGTGTAACTCGATGATTATACGATCTAAAAGCTTCATGGGTGAGTTTGTAGGTTGGTGACCTGTTATAAAATCTCATAAATTCTCTTAAACTTGTTTGGACATAACAGTCATTATGGGAGTTGATATTGACTCCTATAATAAGTCACCTATTACGATTGAAAATCTTATTCTAGGTTATATAGGCTCTTGAGGGGTATCCATGATATACACTAGGTATAGTAGGGCCCAAGTTCATGTAGGGTGTTATCTAATGATTGTGTAAAAGAGTTAACTCCTCACCTTCACAAGATCCTATATGGGGTCTCCCACTTCCCTAACGATAGTTGTCCCTGATATTTATACTCTGCCAGGACATGGAGTCTGGTAGAATGCATGATGATGAAATTTGTATCACTAACTCCTATGGACTAATGGCAAGTGCATGGATGTCACTTCTATAGTCGCATTTCACCCTAGAAAGAAAATAGGGAGGGTTTACTAGTTATTTTTTATCCTTCAATAATTGTCACTATGGATGTAAAGAGGAGAGCGTACACAATTGTAACCCTCAGGAGATAAATAAGCAACCAAAAAAGTTTATTAACCAATTAATTTAGATTTATGTCAAGCAAGACAATCAAGGAAGACAAAAGTGATAGAATCAAGTTTCTTTAAACCATGTCTTCAAATGATGCCCTACAAGAAAATGAGTTAATAGTTTTAATGAGTGTGGCCTTCGATCAATCGACCTGCAATCACACTGATTAGTAGTTTTGACTCAGTAATTTTGATTGTTAGACTTGAGGGGCAACCTAAAAAAATTAATTTTGACTTTTGATCCCCTATAAGCAATCTGCAAGGAAAATATTGTTAGTAATTTGGATAAGTTTGGTCTTTCATGGGTATATGCAGGTTAGTATTGAAAATTATAGTATTTTTATATAATTATCCTAAAAAAAAAGTCTTATTATATCATAGGCTATGAATAATAATGGAAAAAAACTATATGATTTAGTTATTATTTGTTTTATTTTATTTTTTGACACTAGACTATATACCTTAACACAATAAACTAACAACTATTAATAAGACAATAATACTAACAACTAATCATTTAATACCCTATAACGCTAATGTAATGCTGACTTATAAACCTAACGAAGTGTAGTGAAAATATTTGAAGACTTATTTTATTAAACATGGAAATGTTATAAAAAAGACTATTAATAAAAATGAGGATCAAGTCATGAGTTGTTAATCGAAAGCGTGTTAATGAAACTTTGAATATGATTCAATGATGTGACTAAAAGTATTGATGTGACCAAAGACTGTAAGGGACGTCAAATCTTAAAGACTTATTTGATGAAAGTCCTAAACCATTATGAATAATATTATGTCTTATTTCATACGTAAAGGAGTTGAACACCAATGACATACTTATTATCATAAATTATTGTAGTTGAGAAAAAAAAACTCGATTGATGAAAGTCTTAAACCACTAGCTTGCATTACTATAGCTAGTGGTTTAAGACCTTCATCAATTGAGCTTTTTATCTCAACTACTATAATTTATGATAATAAGTATGTCATTGGTGTTCAAATCCTTTATGTATGAAACAAGACATAATATTGCTCACAATGGTTTATCTAGTTGTTATAGATTATCAGAGTAGATAAAAGTCATTACCTGATTTGATGAAGACAATCGATAAGTCCTATCACTGACTATATGACCTTTATCCTATTTATTTTAGCTATATAACTTATGCTTTGCTTGGACACAATTATGTCTAAACCACTATTCTTCACTATTTATGGATTTGAACCTGTAGTCACCAGACAAAAGAGATAATATTACATTTTATATGCACAAAATTACAGATTATATGAGTTTGGGCAAATACAAAGGATAATATATAGTTACAAAATATAACTTGACTGATTCATATATCTGATAAATAGAAGTAGTATGCAATTTTAGAATGATAGTTATATATATTCGACATCAAATTTGAAAAGGATTCAATAACTATAGATATTAATATGATATTTCAAAAATATAAAATCATTTTTTATTTACAATGTCACCTTGTACAACCATAAAAGAAATCTTTGTATAAAACAATCTAATAGACCAATCCTTAATTAAGGTTTTTTTCAATTGTTGCTAGTAATGTCTCATCAAAATGCCTTGTTTAATTATTTGTATATCAAGATGTCACCAACAAATCCCAAAATAGAGAATGAGATGATTATATTTAAATCATATTTTAAACTATGTGAAAGTATTAACCCTATTTAAACATAGGATTTCTGACAACAGAAAAATGCATCAAAATTCAAAAATCAAATTAGGCTAATATCTAATAGACTTATGCACAAAAACAATAACCAAAAATAAATAATTTTGTTTTACCTAATCTTGATCAAAATTATGAGATTTAGTGAATTTAGACAGAATGTGTAATGGTCATATTTGATACTGAACTACTAATGCGTAAAGCATTTTAAAAAAGAAAAAAATGTTAATATAAAAGTCTTTAAAGAAATTATATGACCAACTGATTTTTTTTTGAATGCAGGTCAGAGAGCAATGACCTATCAATATAGTGTTTAGGCTTGCATAATATTCACAGCTTTCAGCTCCAACATCACTATTTCAGAGCCATGATTTTACAAGTAGACTGTTTATACCAATAGACTTAGCCAAAAGAAAGTAATATTTAATCAGATTATGATAGTCTAGTGAGCCAATCAAAATATACAATTTGCCTTGAAAATTTTTATCAAAAAGACACAAATCTATATATGTTAAACTCGAGATCACTTAATGTTATATATGTAGAAAGGGAGCAAAACCAAAATGTGTAATTCAACCAAAATCCCTTTATAGTATTAGAAAAATTTAAATTTTGGGCCGCCAATTCTCCTTATTTTAGACTTGCAAACTTGTTTTCATATAGTAATAATTCCAATTGCTCAGAATCAAAAGGAGGCTCCCACTGTGGTCGCCAATGTATTATGCCACATTTGAGAAATTGGATTAAGCATGCACAGTGAGCTATAGTCTACTCAAAATTCACAAAATCATCAAGAGGAAAGAAATTATAAGCAATCAACATATGATTAGAACATTCTTACCATCATTTTGCTCCCTTGAATTTTCTTTCCAAGATTTTTTATGTTTCTCCAAGATAAATTGATTAATTTATGTTGGATTGCAAATGATACAACTTCAATATTTGGATGCAAAATGGACTCAATGGATGCAAATGACAAATAATGAATTATGGATCAATGACATTAGCTAGATGGTAAGGATTTTAGCAATATTTCTTCATTTTTGGGGGAAAAGGGGTGGCATTGGTTTATATAGGAAGAGGGTGGTGGAATGGACGGTCCACATTCAAATTTGGGCCTTGGAAGATCAAGGGCTTACAAATTTCTAAGGAATTTAAAATTCCTTGGAAGGTAATGTATTAAATGAGCCCATGAATTTAAAATTCATTAGAATTTCCTAAAAAGGACGTTAGGGGATCTAGGAACATTAAGGAGGCTTCTAGAGAGTATTAAGGGATATAAGAAACACTATTCTTGCACAAATATCCACTTTTTAGAAGCTGATACAATTTTTTTCATTACACCACCACTACACTATGTATCCCTCTCAATATATTTAGCACCAATCAAGATAAGAATATATGCATTGCTTCAACGATCCCTAACTTTTTGTGAATAAAGGGCAGTTTCTTATTTTTTGGTAAACACATGCTCTTGGTATGAAGGGGAATCAACGTGCAACATAGAATGATCTTCATGATTGATCACGTCAACAAAATTGCTTTTACCTATAGTGATGTTAACTTCTTCATTATTAAATTGCATACTTGGAACAAAGTCATCAAAAGTATCATTGTTTAAGCAATATATATCAACATCATCATCATCAATATCATCTTGTAAAACCATAGGACTATATCTCAAGAAACCAGACTTTTTAGGAGTTGGGCGATGCATAGATTTATCCATTGCTATTAGGAGACTATGTTTCTCTTCAAAAATTAAAATGTATAAATATAAAGGACACTAAAATTAACTTAATAATTTATTTAAAATTTATATCTTATACTACCAATACATCCAACATCAAGAGGACTAAATTTTTTCCAAAACATGTCAAATTTAGATATCATTTTTGACGAATAGTACATAAACATATTATTTTTAGCAAACGCTACCTCTAGACCATTTTATGCTGGGAAAAATAATTTCTACATGATTTTTAAGCATAAATAAAAATTCATTATTGGACTTGGTTTATGGATTTTTTAGGTATAGGTTCTTGGGTCTCTTATCTTCGAATCGTCGTACAAAGCTTGGGAATTAAGAACAGGGCATATGCATGTTTTTTTTTTTCAAATAATAATTGTTATATTATTTTGTGGGTTTGAATTCTTTAGATAAGGTAAAAGGTTGTGTATCTTTAAAAATGAGAGAAAAAAGGTGTGGAAACACATTTTGGTTATCACACGACGAGTCTTAGATCTCATGGGAAGAGCTAAATGTCAAGCATCACCTATGGATTTTTGACATCACTTATTATATGATTAAAAGAGATTTTGGTACAATGCTTCTGATAGTTGAACTACCTTTTACTCTTTTAATTTTGGGTGTTTGAGTGCCATCTTTAGAAAATCATAATGACAAAACTACTCAACCAAAACATTAAAAAGCATAATGACAAAACTACTCAACCAAAAATATAATTACAACCAAGAATTGATGGCAATGAAGAATATGTAGATGTGATTAATTTGAATAGTTCACCAGACACCATGGCCACCTATTCCCATGACAAAATGTTACTTCAAGAACAATTTGTCCCTCAAACAAGGAAAACAAATAGAATGACAATCCATGAAATAACTCTTAACTACAAATCAATGCTTAAAAATCCAGAAACACCCACTAGTTAAGTTTGGGACAACACCTACTTAAACCTTCTAACACCCACTTAAGCTTATTGAGGCAAAAGTTTTGCTAACAAATCTAGACTAACAACCTATGAACATATCAAAAATACTTAAAATGAGTGCTATAAAAATACATCACATGAAAGAAAGATATAGATATATGAAAATACGGTGATCAGGACAACATAACAATCCCTTTCGATCAAAACATCGCACCTTATTAATTTCAAGCAAATAATTTCTTGTTACACCTGAACAAATCTAATATTCATCACATTGACCGGCTGCATACATAACAATAAAATTATCCTAGAGCGCTCACTCATAACTTCTTAGAGGGTATTGTTACCTTCATCGAAACAAATGCTTCTAAGGCAATCAAATTTATTTTCATCATGGTGATTAGTTAATTCCAACTAAAATCCACCAAAATAAAAACCCTAAGCCAAAAAATAATATAACATGCTTCTCTAAGCCATGCCAATCATAACCTATTGGGATAAAATTATGCATCAAGGAATTTTCAGTGGATCGATAGATTTTAATATTCATCACATTGACTAGCTATATACATAACAATAGAAAATTCAAAGTGCATATTATGTGGATCATTATTCATATTTATCTATACCAACATACCAATATACCAACATGATTTAACATATTTCTCTATATTGTGCCTTGGGCAACCTATTCAGGTTTTTATATGCACAATATGCACTTGAGATAGATAAGAAACATGAAGAAATGTTAGAAACCAATCCCATACCTTTGATTATGGTGAATGTTAGAAACAATTGCATAGAAAATTGAGCTCATGTAAGGTCCTGGTCTAATTCGTTAGCAGGATGTAAGATTTACACAATGCACAACTTGTTTATGTCACTGTTATGCTTCTAATATATGGTAATTTTTTCTTGCCTCATTCACCAGCAATTTTTGGAGGGAAGAAACTATTTGTTTACCCAACTCCAGCTTGCCATAAGGAAGCAAAAAATAATTGTGGGCATGGAGATGCAACTGCACCCACCGGTACTTGGGGCACTATTGGAGAATTTTGAAACAGTAGTTGCTCCTCATTTTGAGGTACAAAATCTATTTTTTGTAGTTACAGAGTCAAAAATTTGCATGGGACCACCTGTTCTAAAAATCTAGCATAGTTGCAGTCACCATGGCACCACAACCTTACTCCCTTTTTAGTTTTAGAAAAAAAAATTATAATTTTTTTGTTTCTATACCTTCTAATTTTGGGCCACCCACTTATTAGTCCCAGAGGGATAACTAATGGATTCAATTCACTTTAACTCTTGATTAAATTTTACCTTCTAGACCAATACAAATTTATTATTTTGTATGCATTCAAATATTTATAGTTCTCCAATAGTTAACTTGAGCATTTGTTAACAAAAAATATGAAAAAAAATATATTTATTTGTATTGTGATTGGTTAAAATTGTTAACATGTTATTAAAGGGTGGAACGTTCACATCATAAACAACAATCATCAGATTTGATGGTAGGAGAAATAAGTGAGTTGATGTAATGAACAGGACTTTGTAATCATATTATCAATAAACTAATGTCACAAAGTCCATTGCTTGTCCACTACGTATGCTATGATATTGAATATGTATGTGGCATTAATTCTTAACAAATCCCAAAATTAAAGTAGATATTTTACATGTCATGTTTGTTCATCATATGTAGATTACGCTGACCATAGAGCTGTTGGATTTTATTTAGAAAGTTAGTGCTTGGCATTTATTGCCAATATTTTTTTTAGTTTTTGAATTCCATGGCTTTTATTTTGGCACTTATTGTGAAGGTTTTGTGATTTTTACTAAATTGTGTTAAAAATAAAATATCGAGAACTTACTTGTTTTGCATGTTCAAGGTTCAATCTGTTTCATGTAATTTTTGTTTGGTGGAGTGAAGAGTTAGGTTCTTTTTTGTTTGAAATGCAGGATTATTTTGGATGATCTAAAACATGAATATCTATAAGCTACTCAAGGCCATGAAATTATACTATGGAGCATTTGGTTTTTGTCAGAGACTCTATTTTTTTTCATTTCCCAAAGCTCCTACAATTTTTTTTGAGGATGACTCTTGTTTTATGCAAAATTTACTATAGATTTATTTTTCAGTTGAAACTTTTGGTGCACTCTGACTCGTACTTGGTTACATTTTGGGGATATTTTTTTTTATTGTAAATTGTATATATTTGTTTTCCCTAGGATGGAAAAGTGACAAGTTAATATTAGGGCCAACTAAATTAATTTGGACATGGTTTGCCTATTTTTTTAATAGAGATAAATGCTCCCTTGCAACTTGCATCCTTTACACCAGTCATTATGAATATGAAATAATAGCACTAATAAAACTTAGTGTAATTTTTCCATAAAATTGAAAACGAACAAGCTTGGCATAAATTAATGTCATTAAAATATTTCTCAATTAACATTTAAAATCAAAAGAAACTAATAAAATATCAAATATTAGATTGTTAAAAAAACATAGTAAAGGGTTTTATTAGTAATTTATATTATTATATTTTTCCACTATTGTGTTAGAAGTGATAAAGTAATAATCTCTTTAAAGGCTCTATTGCATTTCTACTATTGGCTACTATGAGGCTTTATATCGCATTTACCTTAATGGTGACATCTATTAGACATAGCTAAAGCTATATTGATGTAATATGAAAGCAAGTCCAAGGGTTGGTTTATATTGAATATGCCAAAGGTGTTTATCATGGAAATGAAGCTTTTTATAAGTTTATTGTCAATCTTCAATTTTTGGGAGACCTTTAGATTTATTATAAGGTCCCATGGAGGGACTTGGGCTCTTATGTTGTGCACATTTGAGCCTTTGGCTCATCTCCATTATGGAATTATTTCCATACGTGGTACTATAACCAACTTAGTATGGCCTCTCTAAGCATTGTTGCTTCCTCCATTCTTTTGTTTTTGTACCAAATCAACTCAATGACCAAGCAATGGAGCCCACTTGCAGTAGTCAAGTTGTGTTGTCCACCCCATTATTGCATTTTGTTATTGGTTGAATAGTGAAGACTACGTGTCCTTCAAATGGCTCCACCATTCACATGCATTCTTCTCCTTTCCATCCTTCCACTCCTACGCATAGTTTGAGCACTCCATTATGTTCTTTGTTGTATTGAAAAAAATTAAAAAGGAAATATATATATATATATATATATATATATATATATATATATATATCTGAGCTTTTGATTTTTATTATCTGTGTGTATTTTTTTCCAAGATATATTTGTTCCATGTATTTGGAAATTTAAAAAAAAGGGGGAAATATGTCTCTATAGAGTATATTATTTACACAGGACCTACAGTGAAGATCTGCATATGAGGGTTTGATATCTTCTGTGTATTGCATCTGAGATTGGATTTGATCTCCTATGGTTCTATTAAAAAAAAGATATTTAGATCGATCTACATCCTACATTACACTTCAATCTTGTCAAGGATTCTATCACCATCATTCTACCACTTAATTGTGGCATCAAACTGTGAGTTCATGCTTCAAATTGATGATTTGTCTTCTGCAACAATGTGGACACAATAGGTTTTCACTCACCTTGACATTGGTGACTTACAGACCCGATATCCTATTCAAAGAATATGTAGTTTAATGAGCACACCAGATCACTCTCCACAAGGTAGGATCTATCTATTTTCCACACAATGAGCTCACCCTTGGCATTTGACCTTTGGAACTCGAACCCACACTATCATATTTCCATGGTTGTGAGCTCCCTGACCGAGGATGATGTACATGGAAGACTTGTGCCTCCATGAGTTGATTTGGCTCAATAATCATTCTTGTCTCAGCCACAAACATCTCTCAATGATGGTTCTTCACTCAAGCGACGACATAGCACCAAAAGCCAAGTGATGACGTGTAGGGAATTATTCAAAACCCACTACCTTTGCATCAATATTACCTTTTATAGAAGGCCCACAATATTTTCTTTAACATATGGTTTTAAGTTTTCATCTCTCAAGTAAAAACCCATAGATTTCTATAAATTTATGGTTTTGTTCTTTTAGTGGTTTTAGGTATCTTTTAGGTTTTAGTTATATGAACTTAGATTTTAGTTTATCGATTTAAGTTGATCTTTAGATATTTTTGTCGATTATTTGAATTAATTATGTTTTTAATGATTAGAGTTTGTTAGTTATATGTTTGTTTTTTGTTGTTTACATTAGATTTATATTTTATAGTTAGTAATTTGTTATTAGCTCTAAAATATTTATTTAAGTCAATTGTCATTAAGTTGTTAAATATTGTCATTAGTGTTTTTTTTTTTTTTTTTCAACAATTTATTTCATATTTGTTTTTTGTTTTAATTTGTGTCGTTTTATGCCTAATGTCAATTTTGTGAGTTTTTATTTTTATTTTTTAAAGTTGGTATTTTATGTTTTAGGATAAGTTAAGTTGTTAGATTAAGTCTTTAGGTGTCAACTGGTTTTAGCAGTTAGTCTTTTATCATAGTTGTTTCTATTGTATGTGTTTAATAACTTTTATCATAGGTGTTTCTATTGTACGTGATTAATCATCTTTTGAAAAAAATGTCAAATAAATTTATGGTCAAAAGGAATTATTAATTAAATCTCTCCAATTTAAAAGTTTCATATTAGGTAGCAAACTCGACATCCCTAAATTCACACTAGGAGAAAGAATGTTGGCGATATTTAGTGTGAACGTATTTTATATTGGAAAATATATTTAGATTAGTAATATATTTTTGTAAGTGATTTGTTAAAACAAATCACATAGCAATATTATGAGGAGATATTCTAAGATTGTGTTAGTTGTTAATTGTTATTTGTTAGAACAACTAACTATTGTTAGGGAGTATTGTTAGATTTATATTCATAAATATATTTGTAATGTTGTAATTAATGAAATATTGAAGTTGATTGACCAACAAACAATTTGTGTTATGTGGATTTGAGCTTTCAACTTGTCTCCATTATGGAATGATTTCCATTAGTATTCCCTTAAAAGGAGATGATAATGAAGTATATTGGTGATACCATAATCATTAATGTTGAAATATGGTGAAGAACACATAAGTATACCAAACTAGAGAACTTTTGAAATCCTGATAAAAACATGGTATTTATAGAAAGAAGGATATTTTCAATAAATAGTCTAGTACACAAGAGCAGAGGGTCTAAAGCTTCGTATCCTTAATTATGAGAAACACTCGTTTAAGAAAGGTGAAATAGATAAAATATTATAGGTGAATTCCTTTTACTACACACTGAAACCTCTACCAAGAGCTTGCTACTATCGGAGTTGTTGCCAGAATCTAGATAATGCAAGTGCAATGGAGACGTGATCACACAAGTTGAAGCAAATGCACATCACATAGATGCTAAAGCAATTTGAAAATAACACAAGAAGATAAATTGCACAAGACAAAATGGAGAAAACCAAAATCTAATTAACATGAGATGGCCAAAATGAGGAATACATATAGGAGAGTACGTAACTCCTCCACAAAAGGTGGACAAGGCACCCCAAGAATAGACTGTAACTCTTCCATGAAATGTGGTGACAAGGTGCTAAGAATAGAGAAGTGACTCCCATCAAGGGAGTTACTTATGACATTCTTATGACACCTATGACACACACCTCCACATAAGCTAGCCTATCCCACAAATGTAGGAAAACTCCATGTATGCACAAGAAATACAATTTTCCTAATTAATAAATAGGGAAAAATAAAAACCTACACTAATACCCCCCCATAAGTGCAGCTTAGGTGGGCAGTGTGGAAATATAAAATGGGTCCCGACAACTAAACCTGATGAGGTACCCATGTATAAATGCAATCTCCCATAAGATAGAGAAAATGAGAAAACCCGTAGGAAAAAAAACTCCCCCCCAAAAGAGAGACATAAAAGAAATTAAGAGGCTAGAAGGCCCCCCTGAAGATGACACTACTGCAAATGTAGACTGCACCCCAAGAAGAGCTCATAGATGAATGAACTTGCTCTCAGTGAAAGGTTTGGTGAAGATGTTTGCAACATGCTCTGAAAATTGGCAAAATATCAAGTCAATGACCTGACTATGAATCAGCTCCCGAATGAAATGCATGTGAATCTCTATGTGCTTGGTCCGCTAGTGCTAAACCGGATTCCTACAAATCTGAATGGTACTCTGGTTGTCACAATAAATGATGGTGGGTTGCTTGATAGGAATGCCAAACTCAGAAAGAATCTTCTGAAGCCAAATAGCCTTAGTAGCTGCATTAATAGCTCCCCTGTACTTTGCCTCTGTGGATGATATAGCAATAGCATTCTGCTTCTTGCTAGACCAATTGATAGGACCAGAACCTAGAGAGAAACAGTAACCAAAAGTGGACTTGCGAGTTTGTAAATGGCCAGCCCAGTCTGAATCTGTATATCCAACCAAGTCAACCTCTATGCCAAATCTATAATGAATCCCATATCTATGTGAACCCTGTATGTAATGCCAGATCCTCTTAGCTGCCTTCCAATGCAGCTCATGAGGTTCCTGCATGAATCTGGAGACAAGTCCCACTGTATATGATATGTCAGGCCTAGTGTGAGTCAAGTAGATGAGACTACCAACAAGTTGTCGATATCGAGTGGCATCAACCAATGGTGAAGAACAATCAGCCTCAAGCTTGACTCTTGATCGAAAGGGAGTCGGAGATGGCTTGCAATTAGCCATGTGAAATCGAGCCAATAAGTCAAGAGCATACTTAGGCTGTGCAAGAGAAATCCCTAAATCTGACTGTGAGATTTCAATGCCAAGAAAGTAGTGCAACAAACCCAAGTCTGTCATGTCAAATCTATCTTGAAGAGATGCCTTCACTGCTGTAATAGCCGATGAAGAACTCTCAGTGATCAAAAGGTCATCAACATATAGAACTAAAATCAAGAGCGAATCTTCTTGCTGCAAGAAGTAGACATTGGGATCAGAATGGCACCTAGTGAAACCCTCTGTGAGAAGGAAGGAATCCATCTTGGCATACAAGGCTCGAAGGGCCTGTTTGAGGCCATAGATAGATTTCCTAAGTCTGCATACTAAGGAAGAATCCTGAACAAATCCTGGCAACTGCTCTATGTAGATCTCCTCCTCTAGGTCTCCGTGAAGAAAGGCACTCTTCACATCCATTTGATGCACATCCCAACCATGTGTTGCAGCAATATCCAAGGTGAGTCGGATAGCAGTCATCTTTGCAATGGGTGCAAAGGTCTCTGAGTAGTCAATGTCTGCCACCTGTGAGAAACCCTTGGCGACTAATTGCGCCTTGTACTTATCAACCAACCCATCTGCTGTAAACTTGGTCTGATATATCCACCTACATCGAACCATCTTTCTTCCCTTAAGAAGTGAAGTCAAGTCCCAAGTGTGATTTTTGATTAAAGAAGAATATTCTTCCTCCATAGCACTATCCCACTCAGGTACCCCCGATGCCTCTCGAAAAGTCTGTGGATCTGAAACTGTAGCAAAAAGGCATGTAGATCTCTCTAAAAATCCCCCTAGTATGTCTGTCATCTGCGGGATCTCTTACCCAAGTGCCAGCACTCTCAAGTGTCTGTCTGGCCCAAAGTGGCCCAAAAGTGGGCGAGTCAGGTGCTAACTCCTCATCCTCTGACTGACTAGAGGTGGATGACTCTGCATCACTGTTCTCGTTGTCTAAACTCGAAGAAGAAGAAGATGTATCTGGCTCAAGAACCTGCTGTGGCTGTTCTGAATCTGACGAGGAATCATCATGAAGAAGTAGATTCGATGAGGAAGAAGAAGTGTCAAGTGTTGAGTCTCTAGGACTCTCCTGAAAATGGACACTTCTCTCGATGAACAACTCATGAGTGACTGAATCTAGAAGGCGATATCCCTTAATACCATCCGAATATCTTACAAAGATGCAAGGCTTGGACTGACATTCCATAGCTTTGCGTTTCTTCTTCAAAATGTGGGCCATGGTTGGGGATCCAAAAACTCTAAGGTGTTCAACATTAGGTTTCCTTTAATGCCAAGCTTTAAAAGGTGTTATCCCTTTCAAAGCTTTGTGAGGAACCCTGTTTTGAATGTAGCAAGTGCAATTGATGGCTTCGGCCCAGTACTGTGGTGCTAAGGATTTGAAGTGAATCATACAGCTACCCATCTCTTTCAAAAACCTATTCTTGTATTTTGTAACCCCATTCTGTGAAAGACTGTAAGTGACTGTGCGCTGCAAATCAATCTCCTCTGTAGTGCAAAATTGCTCAAACCTGATGCTGACATACTCCCCTCTATTATCAGTTCGAAGAACCTTGATGGATTTCTCACTATGTTTCTCAACAAGAGCCTTGAAGTCTAGAAAATTTTCAAACACTTCAGACTTTTGTTTGAGAAAATATATCCAAGTGTGCCTAGAGAAATCATCAATGAAAATGAGGATTCACTTGGCCCTTGTGAAAGATGGTTTAGAAAAGGGTCCCGATACATCACTGTGGACTAACTCCAAAGGTTGTGAAGCCCTTCAAGCTTTGCCTTTGTCAAATTTTGCTTCGAGATGCTTCCCAAGGGAGCATCCCTCGCAAAGTCCTTTTGAGAATTGGACACGAGGCAAGCCAATGACCATGTCATTTTTGCAAAGTTGCTCAAGGTAGCAGTAGTTAAGGTGGCCAAACCGCTCATGCCATAATTTGTTAACTCCATTTGAATGAGTCAGCAATGTTGTTGGAGAAGAATCTGATGCAAAATGTGAGGTGTATAACCTGGCTTGGTGATCTACCCTACCCACTGCCACTGTAGTATCACTATGCAACTCCCTGATAGCCACTAAATCTAGTAAAAACTCAACTCTCATGCCCCAACCAATGTGAGTGATTTGATACACTGATAGGAGATTGGTTGAAAGAGAAGAAACACTTAGAACATTATTGAATGTTCCTCCTTCCATTTCAATTGTCCCTCTCCTTGCAACAAAAATTGAAGTGTCATCACCCAAACTAATTGAAGTCATGCTATAAGGCTCTAAAGATGAAAACTCAACTAGTGAAGAGCCCATGTGGTGAGAAGCACCCGAGTCGATGACCCATGAAGATGTAGAAGCTATTGTAGCTACAAGGGCCTTGCCCTTTTCTTTCTCCTTACCCTTGTCTTTTGCTTTGGTAGAATCTTGGGTAGATGAATTCTGCTTGATGGACTCAGGAACACCTATGTTGTTCTTCTCTAGAAGATGAGTTAGGTGATCTATTTATTTCTTCATGCATTTGTGTTCATCATGCCCTGTCTTTTTACAATATGCACACTTAACATTCTCCTTCTTAGGTTTAGCATTGGAAGAGGAAGTCTCAGTATTGTTTTTGGCAGGATTGGTGTTTTCTTTCTTCTTTTCTTGGTCCTTGTTCTTTTTCTTCTTCTCCTTTGTTGAAGTCTTATCCTTACCATTTCCAGCTATCAAAGCTTGAGGTTGAGTAGACTTCATTGTGCCCATTTGAATTAGTTTATTTTGCTCCTTAGTCAAGTCGGCAATGAATGAATCCAAAGAAGGCATTTTCCATGTAGTGCTAAGGGCACTTTTTGTGGCATGAAAAGTGGAGACAAAGATTGAATAACTTAGACCTAACTTTGCGAAAATAGAAAGGATGAGTTGATCATCTTTCTTCTCTATCCCGCATTCTTTCAATTGCAATTTAAGGGCCTTAAACTTAGTGAAGAAGTCCTATAGGGTGTCAAAGTTGCTAGGACTTAGACTTATGAGTTCGTTTTCGAGCTCATGACCTCTCATCTCATCAAGCTTCCCAAATAACTTTTTTAAAGTGTCCCATTTGTCATTAGGAGTCTGGGATGATTCTAAATGAAAGAGAAGTTCTGGAGACACAGACAAACTCAGTAATCCATAGGCTTCATCACTACGGTTGTACCACTTGACCTTTTTAGCATCAGTGTTGGGTTCTACTTCAGTACCCATGGTGATCCTATACAACCCTTTGCTTCTAAGAATAATTGACATTTTAACCTTCCATTCATAATAGTTGAAGGGTGTTAAGGGTTTAAGTTTAAAAAAATCTATTTTTAGCTGAATTTAGGTGAAGTTGTATTGATTGCAAGTTGTGAAATTATGCAAAAAAGAGAATGAAAGTAAAGATCTGCAAGTTGTGAAAAGCAATCACGCCCCCCCGAAATATTGCCCCCCAAATATGCAAGTGCATGCTAAAAAAAAGTCGGGCTCAGTCAAGAATGCGTTTTAGAGCAATCAATGCAAGACTTAAGCAAACAGGACGTCGGACTTAGCCGAAAATGCGTTCCGAGAGACCCAAATTTTTGGCACTTTATAAACTAGTGCATTTTTGACAAATAACAAGCCTACGCTGTGGATAATTGAATTACAAACACTTTTGTAAAAAATGGCACCCAAATCCGATATATCATTTGCAAAATATTAAAGGTTTAATTTTTTCGTAAACTAGTGTTTTTACAAAAAAAACACTAAAACATTATAAAATGCATGTTATGAGAGAGAAAATGGCCTTCCAACCACTTGTTAGATTCGGCACGGAACGAGGAATCCAAAAGAGGTTTGTGTGAGGGAGAATTGACCCCCTGCCAACCCGGGCCTCACCCTTCGTCTTCGATAGGCGAATATACAAGTTTTAAATGAAAACTCCCAAATTACAAAACTGTCTAAAAAATTAAATGTTCAATCAAATTAACTGATTTTTGTTTTAACAAGTCAATTTTTAACTGAAAATAATGAAGCATAGACAGAATGAAGGATGTCACGTGTCCAAGGAGCGCCACATGGGATACCAAGTAAGGAAGGGGCGCCAAAAACTAATAGTCCAAAATTTAACTTGTAAAAAAGACAAAAAAATGCAGCCCTGTTGGAAATCGTACGCCCTGCTTGGCGCCTTGCTGGGCAAGAAAAGATGAAAGGGTTTCCAGACTTCAACGCAAAGCAAGTTTACCAAAAAAATGCGCCATATTCAGAAAAAATTAGCCCTATTTTAGACGCCGTACAGCTGATGGCGTGGCAGAACTGAAGGCGCCTCGCTGAAGGCGTGGCAGAATAGAGGTTTGGTGTGGAGTGCTGAAGGAAGAACCTGTAGACTTGTGCGTCGTACGGCCTGGTTAGCTGTTAGAGAGCACGGACTGCTGTTGTCGTTGTTGCTGTTGCTGCTGCTGGTACTTAAGGCACCTTGCTGGAAGGAGTGTGGCGCAAACTTGCAGAAGCTAGGCGAAGACTTGCAAAAGTTTGGTGTGGACTGAATGCTATTCCTCCATCTGCTACTCCACACAACAATGGCGCGCAGGCTAACTGCGGAACCAGCGCTTGAAGTGAAGACAACCAAGACACCTAAAGGCCAATGATTCCTAAGAAAATGATACCGAAAATGATATATATATATATATATATATATATATATATATATATATATATATATATATATATATATATTTATTTATTTTAGATCAGATCTAGAAAAAAAAAGAACTCCACTCCTCTTGATTTGAAAATGAACTAAAAGCATAACCAGACACACGATTACCATTCTTGCTCTGATACCATATCGGAGTTGTTGCCAGAATCCAGATAATGTGAGTGCAATGGAGACGTGATCACACGAGTTGAAGCAAGTGCACACCACATAGATGCTAAAGCAATTTGAAAATAACACAAGAAGATAAATTGCACAAGACAAAATGGAGAAAACCAAAATCTGATTAACATGAGATGGCCAAAATGAGGAATACATATAGGAGAGTACGTAAGTAACTCCTCCGCAAAAAGTGGACAAGGCACCCCAAGAATAGACTGTAACTCCTCCATGAAAGGTGGTGACAAGGTGCTAAGAATAGAGAAGTAACTCCCATCAAATGAGTTACTTATGACATTCTTATGACACATATGACACATCTATGAGACACACCTCCACATAAGCTAGTCTATCCCACAAATATAAGAAAACTCCATGTATGCACAAGAAATACAATTTCCCTAATTAATAAATAGAGAAAAATAAAAACTTAGACTAATAACTACATGCACCAAAAAATGCATAAGGGTACAAATCTAAATTTAAGGGTATGTCATTCCTTAAAGAATGTTAAATTATTATTTTTATATTTTATTATGTTATAATAACATAATTTAATAAAATAATAGAAGAAATGAAAAGTTTTGGAAACACTTGATGATTGCTAACCATTTAGGTTCATAATTAAATAGAAATAAGTGACTAATGAGTCATTGAAAAAGATAGGGAAGAATTTCAAAGAATTAAACATTAACATGGATTATTTTTTCCACTATAAAAACACAAATAAAAAATATGATTATAACAAAGAGGAGCTTGAACTAAAAAATTTGTAGGTGAATCAGGTAGTGAAAACTAATTGAAATAAATAAATATATAACAAATTTTTTTGATCTAATATTAACAATAATAAATATATAGTTTTTTATGCCAATATAATGATAATAAGGTAGTATAATGGAATGAATTTATCTTAAAATTTAATATTTATTTAATTATTTATTAAAAGCGTTTTTTTTAGGGTTTGGAGAAGTTAAATGAAAAATTATAATATCTTGGTTACACAATAGAGTCTAGAAATTTTAAAGAATATTTTATGTTTTTATAAAATATTTTTCAAATCTTACACAATAATATATTTAAATCAATATTTTTGATAATATTTTAAATAAATATATTTAAAATATGAAAATAAATTTATGACAATATTATTATATTATATATTTACTTTGATAATATTTAATTGTGATTTAAAATAAAATTGTTTTATTTATTTTTTATTTTTTAAAGTTGGATATACACCATAAAATATTCCTTCCACCATGATGTCACATTACATATTGCCTTTTAATCAATTGTGCGAATAATATATTTAAATAGAGCTGCATTGTACACGTCACATTACAAAATACTTACTTGCACACTTCATCCTAATATTCTTACTAAATTTATATATTCCATTAAAAAAATAAAAAAATTATAATTTTTGTATTTAATTCACAATCTAAACGTAAACCTAAAACTGAAATAAAACCTAAAACTGGTATCTTGACCCTACCATCAAAACCATATCGTTTTCCCCATTTTCCCCTGTATCTTCTTCTGCCAAATCGTCATCAAAAGCTCAACCCCTCCAGAATACCCAGCATAAGAAGCCATCAAAGCCCTGAAGCGCCCAGGACAAGCAAGGAAAGCGAAGCCACACAACCTTCTTCCATAGAAATGGCAGAAAATGAAAATAGAAGTAGCGGCGGAGTTAAAAGAAAGAAGACGGCTGTAGCAGAAGCTGAAAAATCTGCAAAAAAGAGTGGCCCGATTTGGAGCCGCAAGGACGACATCACGTTTGTCGATTTCCTTGTGGCGCACTGCGAAAAAGGTAAGGGTTTACCAAAAATCATGACGCCTCTTTATGATGAGATTAGGACAAATTTGGAGGGGGAATATAGTAATGACCAGATGTATAATAAGCTGAGGGGGTTGAGGGATAAGGTGTGCAAGTTTAGGAATAAGGTCAAGGAGGAGGGTTTTAGTTTTAAGAATGATCATGAACGGACACTGTATAATCAGTCTATCCGGGTGTGGGGAAAGGATGATGATGTCAGTGATGATGAGAAAGCGGGTAAAAGACATGAAGGGAAGAAGCACGGGGAAGAGAGAGAGGCGGCGAAAAGGAAGCAGGTTAAAGAGGGTGAAGGGATAGAGGCGGCGAAAAGGAAGCAGGTTAAGGAGGGTGAAGGGATAGAGACGGCGAAAAGGAAGCAGGTTAAAGAGGGTGAAGGGAGAGAGGCGGCGAAAAGGAAGCAGGTTAAAGAGGGTGAAGGGAGAGAGGCGGTGAAAAGGAAGCAAGTTGAAGAGGGTGAAGGGAAAGATAGAGAAGGGGTGAAAAGAAAGTTGAAAAGTAAAGAGGAGGAGACGAAAAGAAAGCAGGTTAAAAATGGCAGAGGAAATGAGAGAGAGGGAAGGAATGTTATAGGGGTCGCTGAAAATGTGCCAAACAGGGCTGGAGGCAGAGAGAAAGGTGGGGAGGAGAAATTGGCACATGGCATGCCGAGACAGTCCAATGCTGTGGAGAAAGAATTGGTGTGTGAAGGGTCCAATACTGCGGAGAAAAAATTGGTGTGTGAAGGGTCCAATGCTGCGCAGGGTGTTTTGATTGGAGGCAGGAGAGAACCACCTTCAATGCAACGTGATGCTAATGACAAGCCCAGTGGAAGCGGGAGTGTTGCAGCTACATATCAACACAACCCCAGGAGCGTTGCAGATTTAGATCAACACTTACATGTTTCGAGTGCAGCGAGGGATGTAGAGACTGATGCAGCCAGGGATGTAGAGACTAATGCAGCCAGTAAAATATTAATGGGTATGTTCAAGAGTGAGGTTTTTAGTGAAAATATGATTAATGAGTTAAAGAACGATATAATGCAGATGGTGAAGACAGACGTGGAGATATTGAAGAATGACATTATTCAGATGGTGAACACAGCACAACGTTTCTCAAATACCAATAGAGTTTCTTCTTCTTTTGCAAGACCAACTACTCATCGCAAAGCTTAGCAAAATTGAAGTTTGAAGTGTTTTTTTCTGCACATTCTGACTTGCCTTAGGTTCTGCTCTTCTATGTTCATTTTTTGTGAGCAGGTTTTTGTACATGTTTTTCCTTAGGGTTGCTTATCAAGGTCAACTGTATAAATCTCTTATTATGTTCATATAGAGTAAAATGAGGCACTTTTTTCTTTTTGGTAATATGATATCTTGTAGAACAAGATTATCGTACATACTGTTCTACAAGTAGTAGCCATAAATATATTATTTACCTTCTATGGCAGGTTTTCTGTTTTATTTGATACACGAAGTGAATGGTTTCTAAATTGTGTTGTGCCAAATATTCTGATTTATTTCAGGGAATTACATGGTTATTTTTGGGTTTTTTGGTAATTTATTCAGCCATTTGAATCTTCATACTATGGACATACGATTTGTAATTCATTTCTATAGATTTTAGTGGCAGGCGCATTTGATTTGATTGGAGAAATGTGTATTTTGCTGTGATGAGGTTTCCGCTGGGAGCTTCTATGCAGAATGACTTTTTTTGCCCACATTGGCTTCAGATTGCTTTAGAATTGCCAAAATATACTGTGAAATCAGAAATTTAGCTAAAATTTGTAAATAGTGGGTGTTTGCTCCTCTGAAATAGGTTTTTGTGTTCTTTTTGCACTTTTATCTGGCAATGTTATAAACAGTGTAGCTGGAGAAATGTAATGAAGTGAATCACTGCAGCAGCAATTTGCTGGAAAGAAGAGAGGGATGCCATAAAGAAAAGATAAATATAGGGTGCTGAGATAAATCTAGGGCGATGAGCAAACCAGATTAGAGTAGAGAAGCACCTTGGCGATTTGTGTAGCATCAGTTCACAAGTTTTGTCATTCCATATAAAAAATAATACTTGTTATAATTATTATGTTTGGTCAAATGATTCAAATCTTTTCCCTCAAATGATTCAGATCTTTTCCCTTCACAATGCACATCCAGTTCTTTTATATTGATGGATGTGTGACTATATTTTGGATATTCGATGGATGTACCATTATTTTTTAAGACCTTTTTATGAATATGTGACTGTATTACCAAGATAATTGATACTCCATGAATTTATTTTGTGAAATTTGATGGCTATATGTTGTTATGGAGTCTTACAAAAATGAAACACCAGAAAATGTTTGTATACCATACCCCATTCTAGAGCACCCGTTGTGGCACAGACTTTTGAGGACATTAGGGAAGGTTCTGTATGTGACTTTAAACATGTCAAATGCACCAGGGTTTCTCAACAAACCCATTTTTTGTACACGCCGCAATCATAGCGTATCTGGTAGCACATATCTCTACTTTCTTTTTAGCAGGTCCATTTATTTCTTAAACTTGACGTTCAGTGTTGCAAGTGGCACAACTAATAGATGATGGTTATCCAAATGTACTTCAAGCTCCTGTAATTTCTAACTAGTTGGTCTATCTTGTTGAGTGACCACTCAAACACAGTTATGTTCTATATGAAACTGTTCACAGATGGAAAAAAATGTCTTCAATATTATTTCTGTGTTTGCTACGGCTTAAAATTATATTTTAAAAATGTTTTGAACCATCAAATTTTATTGAGAAAGAAGTTATCATAGTTTGAGTTTGTCTGATTTCTACAACTATTCAGCTAAATGTTAATACAAAGTTTTTTCTTTACCATTTCATATTTATTCTATTATTAACTTTTTGAAATAATAACAATACTAAATTTAAATATAATCTTTTTTCCCCGGAAAATTTTGTAACATCGAATTAATTAAAATTGAGGTTACATATCGAAGATGCAAACAGCATAACAGGAGAAAAAGGGAACACAATAAGAACAATGAGAGAGTGCAACGACCACAACAAAGAAAAACAGTCTAGATAAGGAGCTGTCCAAAAGAAATAGAAAAAAAACATGGATAAACAGAGAAGCAACTTCACCAAGCAGTCCACATTGCCTCGCCACTTAGAGTCCTCCAAGCAAATCTTTGACTTGTATCATGAGACATCGACCTCCCTTACCACAGTGGCAACGATGAATGACCAGACAGCTGAGAACCAGCAAAGTCAACGGCAACACCAGAAAATAGAAGAAATAACCAAAAAAACAGGATATTGGTCACCGACTGCGATAAGGGCCCAGTCCAAATCCACGGAATTGGACACTAATCACAGGAGTACAGACCAAATCCATCAAAAGCGGAAAGTACTGACCAGTTCACCATAGCGCAGCCAATCCAAAACAGAGGGGGATAAGAGTGAAGTAGGCTATGCCTCAAAACAACTGATTTGATCTGTGTAATGGGGTCTGAATTTTCATAATACTCATTTATAACCCAAAGGTGTGGATCCAGATGCATCCCATCCTTAAGAGAGAATCTGCAACAATATTGAGCTCTCTGTGGATGTGTAGATAGGAAATAGTCTAAAAGGAATCAGACAAGTAATTGGTAATATTGAATATGGGGAGGAGTACGTTTTCCATTTTATGAATCCTCTTCATCCAATTAAGAATAACCTTTGAATCTCCAAAAATGTGCAGAGTTCTCACTCTGTGCATCACGAAACTGAGGAGTTTTTTTAAAGCCAAAAGCTCAGCAAAGTTGTTTGTCCCTGGACCCAACCCAGCTTTGAAACTAAGAGAGTGAGTGGGAGTCAAGTGTAGTATACCACCAGTACCACAGACATCAGGGATTTTTTGACTGGCTACATTAAAGCAGCCCCAAGCTCTTGAATGATTGATGGGAGGGTGTATGAGGATACGTTGTCGGTGCGGGGGGCCGAGGGGTTTCCAAAGATGAGTCTAATTTGGGAGAGACATTGAAATGTAGGGATGTCTCGCAAGCCAAATTGCTCGCAAGCCAAATTGCCCATGAAACAATCAAAGGGAGAGCCCTGAAGGATTTGAGCTCAGCGCTATCAAACCACTTCTCAAGACAATCCACAACAGTATTTCCATGCCAAACATCCATCTCCCCAATAAAAGGCACCACAAAGAGTGGGGGTTTCTTGACTAGCTCCATCAAAGTATCCCCAAGCACCAGAGTGATCAATGGGAGGGTGTATGAGGATACGTTGTTGGGGGTGGGTGTTTCAGGTTGGAAATGAAGTGGCCAAAGATGAGTCTAATTTGGGAGAGACATTGAAATGTAGGAATGTATTTGCCTTGGCAGATATATGAATTTCTCGCAAGCCAAATTGTCCATGAGACAATCAATGGGAGAGCCTCGAAAGATTTGAGCCCAGCGCTATCAAACCACTTTTCAAGACAATCCACAACAGTATTTCCATGCCAAACATCTATCTCCCCAATAAAAGCCTTCAGCTCAGCGTAAATCCTAACAACGTATGAACAAGTGACAAGTAGATGATTCTTGGTCTCCAAATGTTGGAAGTAGAGGTTGTATCACCTCGCGCCGTGCGAATTTCTTTTTTGTAAAACCTCCCAAGTGAGTGCTTTATTTCTCAAGGCGAGCCACATAAATATTTTAGTTTTGTGTGGTGCTTTAATCTACCATAGATATTTCCACCACCACTGTCTCTCATCCAAGGCCTCTATATGAAATTTACACTGATATCCAAGACGTACAGAGTATACACCAAGTCTCGAATTCAAGGACCAAACCAATGCATCAACATCAACATCAACATCAACATCAACATTAACTCTGATATGACTCAATTTCAATCTCTGAACATATGCATCCCATATTTGACCAACCTCCCCCTTGAATCCCAGATTGTGAGCACTTTTCCAACCTTGTCGCCATGGGGTTGTAAGGAGCTGGTCAGCAGCCTAGAACAAGAAGGTTATACCAAACGACTCCAAGAGAGCAATTAACACCTCGGGGAATTTGTAATCAGCATCACAACCCACCCAAGGATCAATTCCAATTTTGATTTTAGTCCCAGACCCCACCTTCCAAATAAGATAGTTACCGATGATATGAAATGTGTGTACCGAAGCTTTCCACATAATATATGCATTATGACACTGTTTGTTGGGGCTACAGATCCACTTGACCACACTAAGTGGTTCAATGTACTTTTGAATAATAATCTGATTCCATAATCTTTTGTGATGTCTCCAAAGACTTTTTGCAGCAAGTGCCTCACCAAAGAGATTAAGATCTTTCAATCCCCAACCTCCAAAATCCTTTGGAGCAACAATGTTTTTCCATTTAACCAGAGCAATACCAGCGTTCTCTTTCTTGCCCATCCATAGGAATTTACAGCGTTTTTGACGGATCTTTTCAAGGACCCCTTTGGGAATATGGGCCAAAGGAAACCTGTAAACCGGGATAGCCCAACACAGTTTTGATAAGAGTGAGTCTGCGACCAATGGAGAGCCAACGATTGCACCGGCAGCGTATCCTCTTTTCCACCTTTTCGTTCACCCAGTACCAGTCACTCTTCTTGTAGTCATTTGGTTTTAAGAAAAACCCCAGATATTTGAGACCTAGAAAATCAACAATCTGAAATGGGAATATCTCCAATATCCAACTGATATGTTGGGCCTCCACCATATTGAATGGGATGCTGGACTTTTAAACATTAATATCCATACCCATAGCCACACAAAAGAGATCCAAAGCCTCCTTGAGCGATGTAATATCCTTACGGGAACCATCACAAAAAAGAAGTATATCATCCACAAAAAGTAGATGAGTGAGAAAGATCGGTTGACCTTAACTCCTGCAATCGATCCACAATGTTTGGCCTCAAGAAGTGGTCGACTCAAACCTTTAGCGATAATAAGAAATAGCAAAGGGGAAAGAGGACAACCCTTCCTTAATCCACGCAAAGCTCTAAAGAAATTGGATGCCGAGCCATTAATGAGTAAGGCAAAGGAAACGGAAGAAATGCAGCCCATTATCCAATTAACCATTTGGATATTAAAGCCAACATGAGTCTGAATTACTCTGATGTACAACCAATTCGCTTTATCAAAAGCTTTGGAAAGATCCAACTTAAGAATCGTCGCAGATAGCTTCTTCGTTTTGATGGAATGAAGTCCTTGTGCAGCCCCGATAGCATCATGTATTTGACGCCCATGTAAGAAGCCAAATTGCTCCTTGGATATGAATTCAGAAAGTATACCTTTTACCCTGATGGATATGATTTTAGCTATGATTTTATAAATACAGTTACATAAGGAAATAGGGCAAAATTCATCGAAGGAGTTAGGGATGTCCCTCTTGGGAATGAGAGCTATGAAAGTGGAATTGAAAACCCCAAGAATCTTACAAGTTCTCCTAGATTCCTCAATAACACGAAGCAAGTCCTCACCAATTAGATCAAAGAAACCTTTGTAGAATTCAATAGTCCATCCATCAGGGCCCGGACATTTATCCTTTTCAAAAGAAGCCATAGCAGTATCTCTTCCTTGGAGACAGCGTCTTCCAGTCTAACATTATCATCCTCTTTGACGAATCCAGGGAATAAGGAGGTGATTGTGACAATTTCCGCAACGTTCCCCTGATTGGGGTCCTTATAAAGCTGATGAAAATGTGTGACTCCCAATTTAGCGATCCCATGGAAGTCCACACAGTGGAGCCATGTGGATGTTGCATATCCCAAATGGTTTTTTTTTTTTTTTTTTTTACGATGATTGGCGAAGCAATGGAAAAATTTGGTGTTTTCATCGCCATTTTCCAGCGAAAGAGCTCTACCATTTAACCGCCATTGAGATTCAATATCCGCAAAAAGAACCCGCAACTTAGATTCCAACGCTTTGAGTCTGATTTTGATAACATCATCAAAATCCTGGGCATCACCATGACGATAAATGTCGGCGATCTGAATTTCCAGCGCTAATAGATCCTTTTCAGCAATCTGTTGTTTTTTGGCAGCCCAACTAGCTGCAACCTTTTTCACTCTTTTGAGATTAGTAGCAAATTGTTGACTAGGCGATTCCATGGAAGAAGCATAAAAAACCACCCACTGCTCCTTGACAAGATTAATAAAATGTTGGTCCTTGAGCCAAGTCGGATTAAATTTAAATGGGCTTGGAGGCTTGTGATCCCCATTCTCAATTTGCATCAGTATGGGGAGATGATCAAAATCACCTCCCGTCGACACCCAAGATCGAATGCGAGCAGAGCCCAGCAACAGGGAATGTGAGATTAAAAACCTATCAAGTCTCTTTGCAACACTCTCAGAACCGGTTCACAAATTCCGCCAAGTAGGGGTCAGCTCAACAGGGTCCAAGTCCACCAAGTTGGACTCCTCAATTTTTGGTAAGAAGTAATCGGCGAGTGGATCCACTCTGGCCATTACCCCCCACACCTCAGCGAGCTTAGTGTTAGAGTTGAAATCACCCCCTACAATAATATCATGAGCGAGCATAAACTCTTGGGAGAAAAAATCATCCCAGTAAACCAATCTCTCCTCATATGGGCCGTAAATGTTCAACACTGAAAAGGTTTTACCAAGCTCCAAAGAGTTTAATGTCAGCGCAATCCCAGAACGAAAGAAGAAAGAATTGTCCAATCTCATAGTGGAGGTATTCCAACCCGAGACCAGCCCTTTAGAGCTACCATTTGAATTGGAAGCCATAAAAGCCCATTCCTTCATAATTCCGGAAAGTCCCTCAACGACCTTCTTTCCTTCCCCCTTGGTCCCCTGAATCAACAACAAATCCGGTTTGTGCAGATGGATAAGACACTTCAAAGCAGTTTTTTTGGAGGGATTGCATAACCCTCTAATATTAAGAGATAGAATAAGCATAACTAACAAATTGAAGGGGTTGTCCCCGCTCCAGGGGCCCTATAATAGATTTTTGTTTACCCGGATGAATTTCCCAAGCTGCTGTATTGATAGCTTTGGCAATTTGAGAAGGTCGACCTCTCTTCGAACTAGAAGCTGTAGGGCTCCAGAATAAGCCCAAACCCCCTGCAATACAATCTTCCAATTTGGCCGCATCCTTCTTGCGAGATCTGATAGGATAGCGTGACTGGCTGGAGGTGGATAGTGTATCAGCGGTGTTGTGAATTTGAGCACTCTGTATAGAACGTGCAGCCTTGTTTCTACCAACCTTATGAAGAGTATTACTAATCAGTTGCTGGTCCACTAATTGGTTGTCTATATTCCCTGCCTCTCCGACTTGGAAATCAAGTGTAGTCGCCAAAAATTCTGAGCCAATATCTGTCCCTTCCATATGTGCCAAATCTTGTTGATTCGGCCCGGATTCTCATGTAGTGGAGTCACAAAATCCACCCCAAAATAACTTGTGGAGCCAGGAAGAGAAGTAGGAAGACGAGTGTGCTGAATAATGAAAGGATCTAATAACATCACATCCCAGTGTGAATCAATCAATGGTGCATTCAAAAGGTTGTCTGATGGGTGGAGGGCACACCTGATCACATCTAACTCCTCTCCCACGATATCATTATGAAAGAGTCTCACAGGTGACTGAAGAGAACTAATAGGAATAGTATCCGCCAAATTGCCGATCTGAGCATGTGCGTGAATGTCAATGTTGAATGCTGGTTTCTCCCTTTGTGGCTGTGGAGAAGAGGTATTCCTCTTCCTCCAATCTTTTGGTGTGAAACTAAGATGGCAATCATTGGCTAGGTGTCCGTAGACGTGGCAACAAACACCCCTGAATGGAACACCTATGTAATCTAAAGCTTGTGTGAATGTCCAGGGCCCATAAACCAGGTCAATATCCTCAGCCAACCCCTCCTGTAAATTTATATCAATCAATATTTTGGCCACCGTCCTGGTGGATTCCTTAGAATATCTGTCATCAACATCGATAAAAGTCCCGATACAGTCCGCAGTAGCCTTTAAAACATCCAAACTCTAGAATTCTAAGAGGAGGCCCGAGAGTTTTACCCAGATAGGTTGAGTCCAAGATTTCTCCACCCGTGGGTCGAAACCCGGCGTCCATCTCTTCAAAGTAAGTGGTGTTGTCCCCCAGAACCATCTTTGAGCCAATATATGAGTAACATCTCGTGTGGATTTGAAGACAAAGGCGAGCCATCCTCTCACTAGGATGTAGTAGATAGGGGTGTAACCAAGGATTGGTAGCCAGAATTGTTTCATCCTCTTTTCAAGTCTATGATTGGAGATTCTTCTCGTTAAAAACCAACCTTTTAATGCATGATTTGTCCAGTCCATAACTTGATCCATCTTGACATCCGTCCCCAAAACGAAACTTTATTCCCTCTTAATTTGATACATCTCCCGCCTTTCCTCCTGAGTATCTTCTTTGAGATATCATTGTCCTGCCCCTTCACAGGGATATGTGGTGAAGTCTCAAGGATGGACTGATTATGAAACTGCATGTGTAAATCCACCCCCAAACTACAATTTCCGCCATGTTCATATGTGGGAGTCTCTTGCTGCTCCAAATTCAGGGAAGAAGATTTTTTGTTAATCAATGGAGGTGACATAGAGGAACGGAAATCAGAAGATCCACCCAATTTCCTTTGTGTCCAAGGAGACTCTGAGCCACAGTGACTAACGGGAGAAAAGTTTGGAATCGATGTAAGTCGCTTATCCCCTAGATTTTTAGTAATAGAGATTTTCTGCAATGAATTTCCAAATGCATCCCCAGAACTGTGACCAGCATCTCCATTTGAGCCACAGAATGGAAAGGTGGATGTCTGTTTAAAGGGGCATTGCTCCCCGAAAAATGAATCCGGAAGTCCAGAGTTAGCCCTGTGTGAAGAAGAAAATCCCCAAATGTCCGCTGAGAATATGGGCCTCCCTGCTAATGGGTCATCCGAATAATCCACTGATTCAACAGTATTGTCTAGGAGAAGAGGCTCTGAGAAACAAAGATTTCTAGTCACTGATTAACCCATCAGGAACCAGGTAAAAAGGATACAAGACAAAAAAGAATACAGTAATCAGAAACCAGCAGTATAAGATGTCGAGATCCAATGATCTCACTTGTAAGAGTGTGCAGAAAATCAAATCCTCAAGCCACGTCGCTGATGTCGAATGACAAGTTCTGAAAGAGGATTTCCAGGAGCAATCCAATGAAAGCAGAGTCAAAATATGACGCTCAGACTCAATGAGTCAATACCGGTAGTTAAAAAACCAATGGAATGAAAATAGGAGTCATTTAGTCAAACACTTGGCAGTCATCTGAGTATGCACAAATTATTCTCAATCAAACGTAAGGGGAGCAACAATGTGTGTCTCCTGCATCGACCTGAGCCCAATATATAATGCATCCATGCATAAAACAAACCACAATATCGAAATGTTCAGAGCCCAACCCCCTCTGAATCGGATATAGCTATTGACCATCAATCCCATCTCTCAAAACCTGAACTTTTTACACAGACGGTCTGTGGTTTTTGCTGCAGTAACGTGGTCAAGCCGCCAAGGAGCCTCTCCACGCTGCCTTTCTGTACTCAAATGGCCTCTCCCTCAGCGTTGAAGCTCCTTGTTCGTCTGAGATCCTCCATCTTCTTCACGGCATTCCGCTTCCTTGCTGTCTTATTTTTTTTATTAGTGTGATACTTTAAATTTAAATATAAACTTATGCTAATACCAATAACAATTAGAAGCTATTATGAATAAAAACTATTAAAACACTATAAATACTTTAATGTTATGGACTATTCATAAATAATTAAGATTATAGTATAATATATAGCACAAATGACCATATTGGTAGATTGTTGAGGTTTAAAGAAGTGTAAATGATCTTACCAATTAAATATAATTATGTTTTTTTAATATAAAATATTTTAATTTTAATAAAATTATATTTTTAAATTATTAAAATAAGAAAGCCTTATAAAAACTATTATATAATGATTTATACTTTTTGTTTAAATTAAATTTCTTATAAATTTAAATGAAATTCTTACACTTTTGAATATATAATTTAAAATATAGTGAAACTCTATTTAGTATAGAGACTATTATGTGGTGATGCATTTGTAAAAGATGGAGTTTTAATTATTTGTTAAAACTTAAACTTATATTTAAGACTTAGATAGCCCTTTTTTTACCTTAAAATTCTTAGATTTAATATGGATTATAATGAGATCTTAAATGTAATGAAAATAATATATGAAGTTCTAATGAGATCTTTTAAATTTGGGAGTAATTTAAATTTACATAATTATTAGTTGTTTTGTAGGTTTTATAGCTTAAACATTTTGAGACATGGAAAGTAGTTTTTATGTTGTAGTATAAGTGTATAACATAAGATGATTAATGCTCATGATTTTGTAGGTTGTATAAATTGTACGTAGTTATTCGGTAACATTCAATTATGGGTTATATATATGTGTGTATGTATGAATATATGTATGTATGTGTATGTATATGTATATAAACATTGATCATTGGTACGTGTTGATTGATGGTGAGATTGAAATCCATCCGTCTTAGAGGTAGTTTTGTATTGGTTTTTGAATCCATCATTGTTGGGGATATGATCTTCAATGAGTATTATTGGGTTTGGGATTAACATTTGTTGTTGGCTAAACTTTGGTTTCCTACATTTAATTCCCTAACTGAAATGTTCGGTATAACGCTGATCTGGGTTCGGCTACCACACTTGACTTTTCAATTTTGAGATAAGCGTATTTTACAAATTATAGGAAACTCCATGGGTGAGTTCTTTAGCATGGATTCCACTGCAGAAAATTTGGGGCATTCGACATATGCTTGAATTGTCATCAATATTGACATTTCAAAGGAGCTTCCTGCACATATTGCCCTGAAAGTCCAGGATCCGATATGGGTTCAACTCCTTGATTATGATAATATACCTTTTAGATGTCGCAGATGCTTCGGCATAAGACAGTATCAAATTATGAGAACATTAAACACAAACAAGGAAAATCTTGGTGGAAGGATGTTGTCCAAGAAAATTTAATAGTCCAATCTCTTAGCGAGGATGGAGGGAGTAATAATGAAAGTGAACTTCTTGAGTCTATCACGGAAACATTAAAGGCTAATAACCCAAATATTGAATCAATGAAGGAGGAATCCAAGAGGAAGGAGATTCGAAAAGATAGAAAACCTAAGGAGGGAGGTAAGGATTTGAATGAAGATTTTGTGGCTCAAGTCCCATTGACGAATCCCAAACTCCCAAATCGATTGAAATCTCTCTCTCCATATACCTGATTTTGGGGAAGGTGAAGAATGTATTATTGTTAGTAGCAAGAAAAAAAGACGTGAATGAAGGAGTGTTAACCATTGCATATGATACTCCCCTCCTAGAAGGAAGCTAGTTGATGAAGCCTTAACTCCTCATTAGTTTTTTTTCAATTTAGTTGTTAGTCAGCAACTAGTTTACAATCTCTGTGCACCTTGTTTGAGTCATCGTTGGAAGAGGTGCTTCCTTTGTTTCTAAATATTTTATCTTTTTCTCCACTGTAAAAAGGAAGAGGCCCTTTAAAAACCCTCATTTATTATTAATCAAATATATATATCGATACATGGACATAATATAACTCTCTAAAATTATATAATTATTTATCTAAAATTATGTTTAAATAAAAAATATACATCAAGATATATAATTGTTTATCTAAAATTATTTTAAAATAAAAAGTATACATCAAAATATATAATTGTTTATCTAAAACTATATCTAGATAAGAAATATACATCTAATTTTGTATACTAAAAACATAATAAAGTGCATGTATAGAGAGAAAGTTACATATAGATTAGAAGTACACTTTTATTTCATTGTGCTCATTATATAGTGGTATAACCTAAGCACATTGTCTCCTGATTTTTTGTTGATCTTACAATATTTTAGAATCTTATATCCTTAACTCGTGATGTTTGTAAGTTTTAAATATTTTATAGTTTTTATGCCTTACGTAGGGGTTTTAAATAAAGAGACGTGAAAAGCCTAAACTTAAAACATATCATGGACGTGATCTTTTATATTAAGAAATGCTCTAAAACTTATAACATATGTGATAAAAATTTATAACCTTTTATTCTAATAAAATATTAGAAAATGAGATATGTACCAACTATAATTTATTAAATTAAATATTAAAATTAGTTTACTATAGTGCTTTGAATAGTTTTTATTAGAAAATCTTTCAAGTATAATTCATAAAACTTTGTTTGCATAAAAAATTTAATAACAGATTTAATTAGGATTTTTCTCTTGGTTATATTTATTTAGGAAATTTATTTTTTAGATGTATTAAATCGTATACAAACATAAAGGGTGTGAATTGTATTTACTAGAAAATTTGAGATGTAAATGTTGAGTTTTGATTTTGGTGTTTAAATTGTTCGAGTATCCTAATTAGATTGGTACTTTGCTTTATTATGGTTTATAAAAAGCCCTAAACTTTTGATCATGAATAACCTATGGAATAAAAAACTTAACAATGTTAATTCTTAACATATCTTACATTACTTGACTTACATTTAATCATATGACTCTTATTCACCATTCCTCTAAGCCATTTATCTATATATGAACTTGACCCCTTAATTTCCTGTCACTACTACACAAAATATCTTAGTCAATGTTCATAATGTTTTATATAATCTCTCAAACTTTAAATTCTAGGATAGTTGTCCTTGATTTTTTGTGACATGCTCCCACTAGAGAGACATGTTTGTTGCCACAACCCTGTCTACCCAGAGAAACCTTGTTAACAACTAGTTTTTAAATTATGAAATAATCATTTGGATCTTCCTTCACATTTTCAAGTTCAAATAAAGGAAATGTCAAAAGGTTTCACTATATAATAAAATCAAAATCTCTTCCACAGAAATATGATTGATATCTATTATCTATCTTTTACACTACTTCAAATTTAGAAAAACTGCCTTATTCTTCCTGAATTCAATATCAAATATTAGGAGTTGTCTCAAATCAAGTCTGAAGCATCTCAAATCAAGTCAAGAACTAACATTGTCAAGTATTAAATTCAAATTTATAGTTGCATACATATAGTCAAGGATTGCCATTTCAAAATAATTATGGGTAGGAGAACTACGTGTGGTTTAATTCCTATATTAAAACATTTAGATACAAAGACAACAATCAATCATCAATGAGTTGATTGGGGTCAACTCAACCTATTACATCCCCTCTCTATTTTTGTAGATTTCTAGTTCTTAAAAGTTTTTTATAGGGTTTCAAAGGAAAATAAAAGGAAAACAATGATTTATGTGTGACATATATAAAATCAAAATATATTATCCCTCTAAGAAAACATAAGTGGATGTGATAGATCAGGGGTAGACTTGTCATAGTCAATGCAAAAATTTGCACAGTTAATGGATGTGACTGGCTTGCACTATTGTCCATGGAGTATGCACTTATCCAAAAATATTCACTGATCCTACTTTTAAATCTGAACTATTACAATCATACCTTATTTTATTTCTCACTTATATTTAACATAAATGAATTCTCAATTTCAATTTATGTTGTGTCAATTTTTATTTACATTTAGATTTATGATTAAATATCATAGATCTATTATACAAAATTCACTTGGTAAATAAAAAATAAGATAAAATATGGTGTACAATATTTCAAAAGATGCATGAACTATTTTACTTATTGAAATTATCCTTTGAAAAATTACATTAATGTGTAGAAGTTCCGATAAGAAAACAACTTTGTAGAAACAAAATACAACAATTCAACAATTCTCTTAGATTCCTGAAAAATACAAATAAATGAGTTGGAAGCAAAATACATTTTCTAAAAGTATAAATGAATGAAAATACAAATAAATGAGTTGGAAGCAAAATACATTTTTTAGAAGAATAAATGAATGTTGTGACTGCATATGTGAATTTAGGATATGTGTTTCATTGATGTTACATGCATTACAAATTTGTAAGTTCATTAAATATTTTACATGCATTATAATTTTTTAAGTAAATTTTTAAGAAATTTATGATTTAGTATAATAAGTATTTATATTGTGTAAAATGAATTTTATGGAATTTTTTTATAAAAGTTTAAGTTAGATGTCTTATAAATTATTTGGTTAAAAGATATGTTTCATTGATGTTACATATATTATAAATTTGTGAGTTTTATATACACTTAAATTCACTTGATGTCACTAATAATCTTATTAGTCAACACTAATTCCACTCATCTAATTTATTCCACTAATTAATCCTTCCCTTTTCTATTCCATTTATCCATATACCCCCATCAATATTCCTTTTCATATAATAATCTTGCCCATCCCCACCAATCATTAATTATTTTAAACCTCTCAGTATCCTAATCTAATCTTAGTTATCTATTACTTGGGAATTTTAAATTCCCATGACCCCACCTAACCACCTAGTAGCCTACTCCCTAGGCTTTTGTACACACCTAGTCCCTAATCCTCATCTAATCTCTATCTAATTCCAATTAACTCCTAAAGAGAGTTCTAGAACTCTCCAAATCTAAAACTCTCTCTAACCTAGCCCTCCTCTCTAGAAACCTCTAACTCTAAAGGTTTCCAAGGAATTTTTAATTCTTTGAAAAAAGTACAACCATTGATCTCACTCTACTAACTTTGAATTTCAACCCTTGATCTTCCCTCCTCAATCTATATAACCAACCTCATCCTCCATTGGATCCATCTATGGAGCTCATAACATCTTCATGCCAAAATCAATCTAGGAAGCTTGTGAGGAATCCATGTCCAATTAACAATCAACAAAAATCTATCATTCTCATAGTCAATCCATGCCAAATCTATAATCAAGCATTCAATCATGCCATCACTATGTCAAATCTGAGTCTAATATGCAATCACAAATCCTAGAATGGAGTTGTAAAAAGGTAAAAAGGATGGTAAGAATGTTCTTGTTATTATGATTTTATCTCTTTTATCCATTCTTATTGGTGACATTAGGTTTTAGATTTTTACTCCTAAGTTTAGTAATATTTTTCAAAATTTTGTGTATATTTTGGCGACCAAGATGGGACATGTTTCCAATTAATCAATTTTGGCTATTAGTTGTGTTTGTGTAAGCTGATAGGGTTAATTGGATCAAGGAAATCTCAAAAAAATTGAAATTTTATGTATACAAGTTACAATCATGACATGCACTGGTAGTCATGACATTATCTTGATAAGTAGAGATATTGTCATCGTAAGTTGTGACATCGATTTAACCATCCACTTAGTTGCTAACCATTTTGCTTGATCGTGCACGTTTTGGTTATTCGACAATACCATGACTCGATAGTCACAATATTGTCAGGCTAGTCATGATATTGTGAATCCAAGTCATGATTTTATTAGCCACTAATGGTTTATTTTGGCAAGTTTCCATCATTTGATAAAACCACAACTTACCCAATCGTGACTTTATCCTAAAATAAGGGGTATTGTCGATGATAGTCATAATATTGTAGCACTTAGATGTAGACCTTTAATTTTTTTGTTTTACCTTAGTTGTTATTCTATCTGACTCTTGTATGTTTGCTTTGTCTATCCCTATGTGTTTTCTATGTTTTGACTCTCTATGTGCAAGATAAGAAGATTGGGTCGGGATTCTGATATTTTTCTATCATTGAACAATATTGCAGATCTCAAAATCATGATATCACGCTGCTAGTTGTGATATTGAGATCGTGAATCATGGTATTTTAGTTTTATATAAAGCCATTAATGGATGACCCCTATCAGTTGATCCATAAGATTTTATCTTGGCATTTTGTGTTCCTTCAGAGGATTTTTAACATCATACAGTCTTCCATCTAAAATTTTTAGGGTTTTTTTGCCTTAAATCTATATCTATTAGCTAACCCTATATTTGTATCAATCTTTTCTTGTCTTTAGGTGGTTGTTGTGTGATCTTTCTGTAGGGTTATAGCTATGAGAAAGGCTAAGGTAAAAGGAATCAATTGAAGACAAAACAAACACAAGCCTTTACCCCTTTTCCTTATCTTTGACAAAACCACAAGTCTCGATCCTTTCAAAGTCACAATATTATCCTGGTAAACTGTGGTATTGTAGTCCTAGTCACAACTTTGCAGATCTTATCATTTTGACTCTTATTTTTGGTTTCTAGATCATACAAGATAGATTCAGAACAAGGTTTAACTGAGAAAATATCTGTATTTTGTAAATTGGTTATGCGTTTATACCCATTTTTGATAATCATGTCATATTAATCAAACTTTAATAGATCATAATCAATTTGACTTTAATCATCTACAAATAGGCATTTTGGGGTATTCAAAATAATATGTCATAGCCTGTATATACCTTTGTCTCTGTCAAATATATAAATCTGAAATTTTTGTCATTTTTTACAATATCGTAACTATCAATTTATTTGTAGTAGTGATTTTTTCATCCTCAATCAAGGTTTTTTGGTTTATGAAAAAACCACAACTATCGACCCATCATCAGTAGAGATATTATCAACTTGAGTCATGATATTGTATAGCCAATTGTTGTGTTGCAGGTAAATGTCACAGTCATCTCTCAGATGCAACATTGCAACTTGTAAATAGTGATTTTGACCCCCCAATCATGACCTTGTAGTTTCTAATTATGGGATTGCTCTATGTATTCATGGTTTTGCAGAGAGTGATGGTTTTGCAAAATCTCATTGAAACTAATAATATTTTTATTACAGGACCTCTCTTACAGGCCAAATCAAACTACTAATATGTGGGCTTGCAGGTCACTGATCAAAGGATATATTTTGTCACTTTTAAATCATTTTCAAATCATTTTAATCATTTTTGTATATATCATCTTGTTTTAAAAAAATGTTTCTTGTATATAATTGCTTGTGTGTGTTGTGTGTGTGTGTGTTAATTTGTAAATAATCATCGTATCATGCTACTCACACATAAGTAATTAAATCAGTTAATCAATCATATCGTGTGTTTACCTGTTTGTCAAGCCCCCCTCTAGGATAACATGTGATGTGGAATTGATCCCCATATATGGTATTAGTTTATAGAGGTTAGCATCATATATTTCATCATCACATACTAAGCAAACTTTTTATTCTAGTGGAGTATAAAAATCAGGGACAACTATTGTTAGGCTAAACAGTTGATCCCATATAGATCATCCGTGAAGGGGAAAAGTTAATTCTCTGAACCAGGCATTAGACAACACATTACACAGACTTAGGCCATAATATACCTTTGTGTATATAAGGGACACACCTAGAACCTTTTTGTATATACCTAGATTAGGGGACTTCGATTGTAATAGGTGTACCACTTATTTTGGGCTTTACTAGAAGTTGCACTTTAGTTTAATTGATTATTATTATGAATTTGATGGTCCCCTAGTGCCTTTGAGAGATGTTCACTAGGGGAAGATTCTTTTTGACTAGGCCAAATATTCAAATTGGCTTGATTTTTACTTGGATCAAAGATGATTTTTTGAATACAATCTTGGACCTTTATATTTTTGGCACATGTTATGTTGCTTAAGAAAGAGTCTAATGATGTATGCTCTTGTTTGTCTTCATAGAGGGATATGATTAAGTGATCATTGATAAGAATAAAATAGTCCATGATGGATGAAGGTAGGGGAGATGGTGTATGAGGTCAATGAGTGGTGGTCAGACAATATGGTTTGGCTTGACTAGTGTACTCTTTTTTGTAGTGCTTTGTTAGTGAATCATCAGTTAATTTCATAGCCCACAGAATGAATACACTTGGTTCGAGATGACAAAGCATTGATGTCTCACCACCCTGCAGTTAATACCCATTGCTTCACAATCATTTCACTCATGCTTGGCTATTTCACCTTACAACGATGCCAAACACCTGCCTAATCTCTTGGATTGTGTGCCATCTCTTTGCCGAGCCATACCCTTGCCTGCTTTGTAAGTGGTGTTTTCTTGGCTATTTTTTAGATCATGAAGCTTGTAGATTAGGTTTTTCATACCTAACTAAGGCTATGAGGTAAATGATTTAAAAAATGTGAGTATGGATTGGAATGTTTGTTAAAAAATAAATAATATTGTCGATGTGTGTGAATATTTCTATGATTTTTCATACTATAGTAACTGCAGTTCAATTCAATATAGTCAATCTATGAATCATAGGGAATGAGTTCGTCTTCACACGTGGACTGAAATGAAAGGGTTTTTTTAATAAGTATTCTAAGTTTATTTATTTTGACATTATGATTAAATGGTCTCAGAAAAACCACTATGAATTTTTTATAGTCAATTATTTTATTTTGGTAAGCGTGAATAATATTATAAGAATGATCATTTGCATGGATGTAATTCTTCTAAACAAAATGTTTTTCATTTATTTTTATTCATGTCATCTATTACACAAGTTAACTTTACATGGTCATAAATTTTTCTAAGCCATAATTACTCATTCTAAATGATTCATAGTTTGATTACAGTGAAATAAACTACAATAACTATAGATTCATAGCTTTGGTGAGGTATAACAAACCTCACTTGTAAGCAATGATGGCTACACAAAATCTAATTATTAATTGTGTTTAAAAAAACAATGCAAATTGAGATTGTAAATTAAGAGTACAAATTGACAGATACATATAATCCCAAGAATTATACCTTAACCATAAACTTAATTAAACTATAATACTACAGTTTAAGAATTCACAGAATGTTTCACATATCCATGCAAATATTTATTTTTTAACAAACATTAGAAGCTATATTTACATTTTCATGTTCAATTGTGTATAAAATGACAATAATATAGTATATTCTATAGAGTTTTAATTCACATGAATCAATGTAGAATGATTGTGCACTGCAATTGGGTAAAATGAAAAATAAAATAGAAGACTATAAATTAGTTTTATATTATAAGTTATTGATGATAAGTTTGGAATATGAATTCAATATTTTGGTGAGTCTTAAATGTTTTTTTTCAATCATGGAGCAGTAATGAATGTTTTGAAAAATGGATGTATAGTTGGGCATAAAATGTTGTGAAAAATGACAAGTTGGTATATAAGTTTGCACATGTTATATTTTTTTCATAGGATTCTTGAATGTTGATAACAAGTGAAAAGACATTATATTTGATAAGTAATATAAAAATTATATTTTTGAATTCAATATTTACATTTATGTATTTAAATAATAAATTAAAATATCTGTAATTAAAATAATGTGTACTAATAACAATACAATGTCTTATGGGAAGCAACTTCATAGAATTATCTTTCAGAATGATCTCAGAGAACTTAGCCCACACTTAAAATTTTTTCTTTATCTGTATTGGCAAATGGTTTCTTTTTGCTTTTGTTTCAATCTTCAGAAGATAGAGACTTTGGCTGGGCAAACAAACCATAGTTTGTTGGTAAGTAGGGGGTGTTTTTTTGTCCATGGACCCCATTTTTTGACACAGGTACGTTGGTGATCTCCCAAGCCCCTATTTGGTTTAGATTTTATAACCTACCCTTTGTCCTATAGGATGTTGATCTTTTCAAGAAATTGGTTATCAAGCTGGGCATTTTTGTCAAAATTGATGAGTCCATTAAGGTTAATCTTAACTATGTCAGGGTGTGTGTATTGATGGATTTAGCTAAAACTTTGCACCATTCTATTTATATTTCTTCTTCCTATGGTGTTTGGACTCAGTTTGTTAATTTTGAAGGTCTCCCTTTCAGATGTTTCAGATGAAATCAAGCTGATCATAAGGTTGTTTCCTGCCCCAATAAATTTTTTTAAGGATCTCATTCTTTGTTCTTGCAAAAATGGTTCAGAAAGATTGGTTGTCTGAATCAAGATTTGGTTCATAGAATGCAATTACTAGCTAAATCAATTTTCATTTAGATTTCATCTACAAAGGGCTTTCAGCAGGTTCAGAATAGGTCTCAGAAGGGTATGGTTTTGGTGACTTTAGTTGCTCAGATTGATAGGGAGGTTGGATAACCTTCCTCTTGCTTTCGGGAAAGGGAGGCTATCATTGAGAAATCTAAGCCAGAGTGGGTTATCATTTTCCCTCCTGTAGCAAATTATTCTCAACATAAGGAAAACTCTTTTGAGATTGTTGAAGATGGGGAAGATGAAGAAGAAGAGTGATCCAGTAGAGTGGTTATGTCTATTTCACAATAGTCGAGTGATTTGAAGACCCTAAAATATGGCAAAAAAGGTATAAAAACAAAAACAGAAAGGCTACAATTAGATGCTATGAAATCCATTAACGGGGGTACACAATGGACTATGAAATCCTTACTCTCCAACAAGGGTAGACGTTTATTTCCAGCAAAAGGTTGAGTTCAATGGTTGGGTTTCCAATCAATTTTCCAAGTAGTTTATTTCTTGGCCTTTCTTTGTATGCAAACTTTTGAATGTCTATTTTATTTCTTTGTCTCTCTTTGTTCTTTTTGTTGATTTAGGTGTCAACTATTTTTTTTTTGGATCTTGGCTTTACCTTTCTATTCTCTTGGGTGCTTTCATAAATTTTGATGGAATTTTCATGGGGACTAGACCCTCAGTTTGTGTTCCAAAATCGGTTACAGTTCCAGTCAGAAACTTGCATCTATCAAAAAAATAATAATGCAATGTCTTGTGTACAAGGTAAATATTTTTTATAAATTTGTTCAAAATATGAAAGTTTAAGTATAGAATACAAATGTATTTATAATTAATGAAAAATCCATCTACTTTTAATAAAAAAATATTTCGGAGTTGGGTCTTATACCAACTACACTTTCAACTATTAGACCCTACTCAACTACTGGGTCCTCTCCCTTATGCACATACCAAGAATATCCCCAAAAAAATGATATTGTTTATGCAATAAAAGAGGTTCCTTCTATGGAAGAAAAAACTATTGGCTAAATATTGAATTTATTAACTTTTAAATATTGACACATTTATTTCTTACATTATAAAATGCATCATGCTAGTACCTATCAGATTCCTTACCCATAACAATATATACTATGCTCGAGTGTGCTGCCCACCAAATATGACAACATCAAATCATCAATTACACTTAAGGACATTTACTTACCAAATAGGTGGTTATCAAAGTATTATTTAATGTATTGGTAATATATCCTTCATTATATTAGGTAGACAAGTATTTCAGAATTGTTCTTGCATGATATGGAAATCTGCTTGATATAATTAGTTTGAACATAAAAGCATAATTTAGAGTTTAAATAAAACCTTTTTTTTTGGACCTTTCACTGCTTTGGTTTTATTCCCACAATACTTCTAGTGTTTTCCCATTGACCCTCTGGTTCACTTCCTCTCATAACCCTGTGCCTAGCCTCATCATACTTTCACTTGCATTATTCCCGTAGCCTGACCTCCATGTTAAAATCCCAATCTCATACCAATGCATGCACCACTATTTCCCCACTAGTCACATTGCTCATGCACAAGAGGGTTTAACCATCCATAGAAAAGTTCTTGAGTCTAGAATCAACCATAAACTTTTTAATCTCTAAAGGAAGTTGTTTGATATACCTTCCTCACGACTCTCTTAATAAGTTGAATTGTGTTTCTTCTAAGTAAAAATATATAGAAACTGCATATTATAAAATATATCTTTGAACTGTTCCTTTCTACTAGACATTTACTGTGCATGCCCAAATAGTTTGTAACTTAACTAGGGTTATCTGATGCTCTACCAACTAGGAAGCCTTCAACCCATAATTTCTTAAACAATTTTATGCATACACTAAAATTTAAGCATGTAAGTGCACAAGTAATTCTATAAATAAGGTTTCATACAATGAATCATATAGGTTATACTCTACCCATGTTCTTTCAAAAAATCTTGGTTCAAGGTATTGGAGCATAAAATTATCTTCTACTGTACCAATCCATCGCTCAATATTCTCCAAATAAAGTTGTTCAACCATTTTGCTCTCATCATGCTAACAAGTGCAATGGGTCTCATCAATAAAACCAAAATTTTGGGTTCTTTTCCTTTAGTTTAACATTACTTTCCCTAGTTGTGTGCACAAAGAGGAGAAGAAATCCAACTATCTAGCACATTGGCATATCACACAAGAATTAGTTTCATGCACTCACCTAAAGCATGTGGCTTAAGACCAGTTCCCATTAGTTCTGTATACACATTGGTCTTTCTATATTAAGGTGCTCGAACATGAACTTAGTTATAATTAACATTATCATAGTTAAACTAATTTATACCATGCAATCATTCTATAAACTATTTATCACAAGTAAAAAGGTCACAAATAAATAAAAAGAATATTACTTTCATTAGTTCCTTAATAAGTTTACATGTATTTTAATTAGCACAATTATTCCATTTATTCATGACAATGATCTCTATACATAGGTCTTGATGCTTATCAGAAATATAATCTCAGGATTGCATTTACCATTACATAACAATAATTAACAACATCAAGAACTTTATAAAGTAAAACTAGGGGTATTTATATGTGATTCTACTCCGATCATTCAGTTACAACATTAACATAAACTTGATGACTTTCCAATGACCATTCATAAATAATGAGTCATGATGCATCAGTAGATTGAATTCTTATAGATATGGGCCTAACTTCCCTTATATGGGCCCGTCAGCACCCTCCCCTCTAGATCCTAGATTCTAGACCTGATATGCGCATATATAGATGGCCCCAATGACCCTAGATAGGTATATAGGCTCCAATATATAGATCCCATATAGACTAGTCTCTCTGAGAATAGATGAGACTCGATGAGATCTAGACAAAACTTCACTCACCCTATAAATATATATGGCTTACATATAGAAACATAGATATCTACCATATATATATATATAAGGTGCCTCCCATATAGATATCTAGGTCAATTAAGAGGAGTATATATTATCTATTTTGGGGAGGGATGGGATCTACCCTATATATCTATACGGGTTGGGATCTACCCTATCTATTTTATGGGCTGGGATCTATCCTAAATATCTATTCAAGATTGGGGGCTTGGCCTTATCTGTATAATAGGCATGGGCCCCACTCTATGTTAGATATACGATGTTGTCTACCTTTATTTTTTTGGTTAGTTGCTAGATCCATACTCAACTTATTATCCTTCGATGCTCACATGAACCATTTCCTTAATTGCTTCTAACTTTCACACCCTTGTCCAAGTCATACATGTATTTTTCAAGTTTTACACCCTTTGTTCCTCCCTATTTTTTACATCTTTGTTCTTTGCATCATATTTATTTTATGCCGAGGTCTTCTATGACTTGTCTTGCTTTTGTGCATAGGTTTAATTCCATGCCTGTCTCGCCAAAAATTACTTAGAATAAAGTGATACAATATTTAGGGTCCAATGTTGCCCAAGGCACCAAAATTTTGATTTTCACCATGGACGAATGATTTTTTTTTACTTTTTTGAATTTTTGGTATCTTGACTTATTTGAGGCATGTGAGATGCATGCTACTAACATCTCATTGATCTTTAGATGATACCTACTTTGGATAGATGTGATGCGAGGACCATGTTGTTGATGCTAGATTTGTTTATATCCTTGTGATCTTTATTGAATCATGAGTTAGATCCCTCTTGACATCTTGACTAGGTATTTATATAGGCCCTATGAGAGATAATGCTACCCAGGGTGTTAATATATGGTATCAGTTGGATTAGGTCTAGGATATGATGGTAGTGTATAGGACTTGATGGTGTGATAGGGGATGAATGAGAAGGACTGAGAGTTTAATACATCATTGGAGATGTTGGATTTTCCATGTTTGATTTTTGTTATATGGTTAAAGAATTTAAAAGATCCAAGGTTTTTGGATTGTTTTGCTCTTTGATTCATATACTTGAAAAATTATTGGCCATCTTGACATTGTTTTGAAGGACTTTTTAATTTTCTAATATGATTGGATTTTAACTGCCCCCTGGTGCCTAATTTTAGGCTTCACCACAAAAAGTTATCTTTTGATTTAATTAATGATTATTTTGAGTTTGATGGCCCCCTGGTGCCTTTGAGAGATGTTCACTAAGGGAAGATTATTTTTGACTAGGTCGAATATTTAACTTGGCTTGATTTTGACTTGGATCAAAGATGATTTTTTGAATATAATCTTGGACCTTTGTATTTTTGGCACATGTTATGTTTCTTGAGGAAGATTCCAATGATGTATGCTATTCTTTATCTTCATAGAGGGATGTGATTAGGTGATCATTGATAGGAATAAAAGGGTCCATGATGGATGAAGGTGAGGGAGATCGTGTGATGAGGTCAATGAATGGTGGTGGGGCAACATGGTCCCCATAGAGGTTCTTAGGAGACCTCTCCTCAAGATTAGAAAAAAGATCACTAAGGCTTGTTGTAGAATATGCATCCAAGGAAAGATCAAATCCTCTCTAACAATCATCAACTAATAAAGTTTATCAGAACTTTGTTATGACTTCATGATCTTGGCTAAGATCAAAATATATGCCTTGTGATTAGTTGACATATAAATAGGAGAGATCTTCAAAAAGGTATGCATAATTATCATTTGTAACACCAATCAAAGATGATGATTTTGATAAGGAATATGATTCAATTGCTAATGTTGAACATGATCCTGATATAGACAAGACTAACACTAGCTATAATACTAACTCCAATGTAAATGATGTGATGTTGTTGGAAGATGATGTTTTGACTAAGGCCATAGAGAGGGCCTATTGGATGGCATTATTTCTAGAAAGTACCTTCCACACTTTGTGTTTGGTAATGGAGGCTTTAGGACAAAGGGACTTGTGGAAATGGTGGACTTCATTAAATGGGTGAAAGGAATTTGATGCGGAAACAATGGTCTCATCAAAGATAGATTGATGGAAGAAAGACTTATCAAAGGAGGGAGGGCTAGACTTATCTTAAATGGACTCATTTTAAAAGAGGGATTTGTCAAAGATAGGCAAACCATGGAAGACAAGCTCGGTGTCTTCACCTTGTCTTGGGAGTGGAAGGTCTTGATCATGATCTTGGAATATTCCTCTTGGTGTCAGGGAACCTAGAACAATAAACATGCTCTGATCCCTACTTTGTCATGATCTTGCTCTACCAATTAGAGCACATATGATTACTTCTTGTATTAGCAACTAAACACGGAATTTAACCAGAATCAATAAGTAACTAGAAATATGAAACAACATAGGAATTGAGAGACAATACACAATTGTATTAATAATCACTCAGAAGAATATACAATAAAGAAGATGCCACTTCTTCTTCCACCTCAAAGGTTCGCCACACCTCAAGACCTTCTTCCCTCTCTCTCTTGGTCACAACAATCAACTCCAATACAGAATTGATGTTCACCTCTCTAACCAATCAGTAACATGCTGCCAGTTCACCAAGTACACAACCATACTCCAAGTAGATCTCCTGCTCTCTGCTGCTACCTGCAAATAACTAGACCTTACTCACCATTGTAGATCTCCTATAGAAAGTCATGGACACATGCTGACCAAGATCATACACACATGAAGAACCCTTCTAATTCTCCAAACCAGTACCCACCTTGGTACTATGGCACTAGGAGGATTATAACATTGCTCTCTTCTCTCTGAAGGAGCTTATTGCTCTCTTACTCACTAGCTACGAGTTTTACAATACAGCCCATGAGTCCATATATAGATCTCATGCTTACAATAATTAGACTAATCTAATTACAATAATTAGATATGCAACTCAAGACTAAGACTAGCCTTTGACATGCAAACTAACAGTCTCAAAATAGACTCTCCGGACTCAACATGCAAACTGCCTGTTCTCGCACAGGCTGCCGACGTCGGCTCCTCCATGACCGATGTCGGTCGACTGGTAACCGACGCCGGTTGCTTCCTCACTGCCATCTGACCAATGTCGGTTGATCAGACCGACGTCGGTTGATCAGACCGACGTCGATTTCCCTGCAACTAATTTTGCAACTCCCTGCAACTCTACATCCTTCAAAACTTCTCCTGTTTGCATCTTGGTGAAGCTTTTAGCTCCACAACCTAACAATCTCCCACTTGGAGATAAATAGCTGCACCTGTACTTGTACCTATACATCGTCTAAATTATTCCCTGGCTTGTATTCCTCTTCAAGATCAACCTTGAAGATTAACCACCACACATCCTGTGATGTTACACCTGTCATTCAAGTAACCTGCCACATCCAAACCTACATATCCATGTAGTGAAGAACTTGACCCTGCATAACAAGAATTCCTGTTGCTAGTCCCACTGAACTGCCCTCAAGTACTCCTTCCCCGAATTGGCTCCATACTTTCTGACAACCCCCACTGCTTGGGAAAACTCAAGTCTACACTAGACCTCATGTGATTTTGAACCATATTTCAAGCTAAGCTTGAACTGTCCAGCCCTTGGTGTGCTTTCTGATTCTGCATCCTGCATCATGAACCCTGCCAACACCGTCTTCACATCAGCTCCCACTGGAGATAAAATCTCCATGTCTCTTATGCCAAAGAATTTCGCTGCTCCAAATTCTTCATGACACACCTCTGAACTAACCTTACCTTTAGCTCAGCAAATTCCTGTATGTACAAACCTGCTAGCAAAACACCCACATATAGTAACAAGATAATGTTGCGACCATCATCTACCTGGTAAGATAAAACCACAATAGTTACACTGACATTGACTGAAGCCATGCTTAGTCATCCACCTGTCAAACCTGTACCACTGTCTTGTAGCTTCCTCAAGACCATATACCTTGGACTTCCGTCTCAGGTATCCATCCACTCTCTTCTTTAACTTGGGAATCCATTTCGTCTCTCAGTGCTTACTTCCAGCTGACAACTCTACCAACAAATACCTGTTTGGTTCTTCTCCAAGGACTCACACTCCTCATCCATGCCAAGCTCCCACTATTTCTGGATTCTACCTGCATTGCTTCTTCCATCTTCCTAGTTCTTGACCATCAATAAGCAATATAAAGAAGGTGAACAATGAATATGAGGTTCACTTACCCTTTCTAACCTTGACATGAGCGTTTGAGACTTGCTATCCACCCACTATCTATACCAGTGACCGATCTCAACCATCTCCCATTCTGCTCTCGACCGATGTTGGCTCCCTGTACTGGCCCTGACTGCCGATGTCATTTCCCTGGCTGACGCCAGTTCCCTCCTACTGACGTCGGTTCCTTCATGACCGACATCAGTCTTCCTTCTACCGACGTCAGTTACTGTCTGATCAACGCTGATACTTGTGTTCGTCTGTGAGTGATAACTTTTTACCTGCGAGCTCTCCATGGATCAAAGTCCTAATCAAATCAACCCTGCTCTGCTCAGAATAATTCAGTTCCCTCACCTGATCTCTGTCTGTCATCTCCTCCATGAACACCAAGGCTTTCCAGTTCTTTAGCTTGTCAAAGACATCTGACTTCCACTTCAAGACCTGCATTCTCCTTCTACATATGTGACTAAGCCTACGAAGCCACATCTCTGCAACAGAAGGTGAATCAGCAATATAAGTAGATAGATAAAGGATACCTACTTTATTACCACCATCTAATTCAAGTGTATCCGTTGTGAGAGTTACAGTGCATCTCTCATCACCCAAATTCCCTGAAGAAATTAGACTCATCTCCAAGACTGGTAACTGCATGACTTCCTTCAACCACTGTGTGTCATCCGTCTGCAATTTCAGCTTCACTTCTCCTTTGTCAATAATCTGACAAGGCTCTCCAACCCCTAAATAAATCTCTCCAAAGTCTCCAAAGACATACCCATGAAAAGATGCTCTATTTTGGGCTGCATGGAAAGAGGCAAAAGAATCTGTAATCAAAGATTCCACTTTATCCAGAACATCCTGTGCAACATTACCTACAACATATGCTTCTACGCGCTGATCTTCTACCGACCAACAATCTCTTTTTACCTACTCTTTCTTTCCATCAATCAGACCATTCGTGCTATTTAGTTTCTCCATTTGTAGCTTACTTTCTTCTGCCATTGCTATACTCCCACTCAATCTGAAACCCCTGTGAGTGACCTGTAATCAAAAACACTACCATATCTGAACCACCTGTTAGTCAACCCAACCAAAATCTCTGATACCACTTGTTGTTATCAGCTCTTGAACCTACAACCAAGGCTCTGATACCACTTGTCAGGGAACCTAGAACAATAAACATGCTTTGATCCCTACTTTGTCAGGATCTTGCTCTACCAATTAGAGCACATATGATTACTTCTTGTATTAGCAACTAAACACAGAATTTAACCAGAATCAATAAGTAACTAGAAATATGAAACAACACAGGGATTGAGAGACAATACACAATTGTATTAATAATCACTCAGAAGAATATACAATAAAGAAGATGCCACGTCTTCTTCCACCTCAAAGGTTTTCCACACCTCAAGACCTTCTTCCCTCTCTCTCTTGGTCACAACAATCAACTCCAATACAGAATTGATGTTCACCTCTCCAACCAGTTAGTAACACGCTGCCAGTTCACCAAGTACACAACCATACTCCAAGTAGATCTCCTGCTCTCTGCTGCTACCTGCAAATAACTAGACCTTACTCACCATTGTAGATCTCCTATAGAAAATCATGCACACATGCTGACCAATATCATACACACACGAAGAACCCTTCTGATTCTCCAAACCAGTACCCACCTTGGTATTGTGGCACTAGGAGGAATGCACCATTGCTCTCTTCTCTATGAAGGAGCTTATTGCTCTCTTACTCACTAGCTACGAGTTTTACAATACAGCCCATGAGTCCATATATAGATCTCATGCTTACAATAATTAGACTAACCTAATTACAATAATTAGACACACAACTCAAGACTAAGACTAGCCTTTGACATGCAAACTAACAGTCTCAAAATAGACTCTCTGAACTCAACATGCAAACTGCCTGTTCTCGTACAGGCTGCCGACGTCGGCTCCTCCATGACCGATGTCGGCCGACTGGTAACCGATGCCGATTGCTTCCTCACTACCATCTGACTGACGTCAGTTGATCAGACTGATGCCAGTTTCTTTCCAACTGATTCTGCAACTCCCCGCAACTCTGCATCCTCTGAAACTTCTCTTGTTTGCATCCTGGTGAAGCTTTTAGCTCCACAACCTAACACTTGGGTCACCCATGGATGAGGATGCATCTAATTCATCCTTGATTTTGATGTCACTACTATTAATGAGATTTTGGATGAAGTTTTAAAATTTAAGCATCGATTAGCAGAATGTTTTTGGGTTCAATGATATTGATAGTATTGATTTTATCTATACTGAGAGGGCTTAGGCTTGTTTGGATTAATTTGTTTTATGGGTGGATAAACCATTATGTTGGTGGATACCAATTTGTGAAAGAAGGATACCAAGGATATAGGGAGAGGAGTGCATTACCTCTATTCACTTTTTGGCTTGGTCATGGAAGCATTTGAATTAGATATTTGGGGTGACTGGTTTGCTAAGATAGACTTAAATTTATTAGTATTAGGACTATGATTAAGGGATGGAAGGTTTGATAGTGATTGGGTAACATGGGGACTAGAGATAGATTGGTGTGGATGGGTTTGTATTGGAGGCAATATTAGTTGGATAGGGTCATAGTCTACAGGAAATGAGGTACGCATTTATAGGAGCTATAAATAGAGTGCATCCTTATTGTAAAAGATATATTTTCCAATAAGGCAATGTCCAAATCTATTTTAGAGGCCATGGATCAAGGTGGGAGAAGAGATGGATAATGTGACTCACTGGCCCCAGTTGGCAAGTATGGGTGATGGATTGAAAAATTTAAAGAGATGAAAGTGGGATGAAGGAATAGACTTGGATCATAGACTTGCTTTTATTGAATATCAAGTTTGACTTGGTGATGTAAGATGGGATGTGATAATCTTGAGTCAATCAAGATAAGACAAGAGATAACTAAATGAATTTCAAAGACTTGTTTGATGGTTAATGATGATGGGCTAAGACAATACCCTAAGGTTTGACATGGGGTAAGGTTTGATTAGCCAAAGAGACAAAAATTCATCATTAATGACCTTTGTTCAGATTTTGACATGATTTGGTAATTTAGATTTGTGCAAGAATAAGATGGTTTAATCAAGTTGGATTGAATGACCTGGTTGATGGGATTGGACTAGGTGAATGTTAAAACTAAAATTGATTAAATGATATCAAACTTGACTACGTATAGATGCAAGTAAGCATATGAGGATGACCCTTAGTGGATTATTTCCAATGTAGACCAAAGTAGGTGTATTTTGACAGATTTCAATAGGATTGAATATGGTTGGTTGATAGGTTTAGAATATAGGTGATGTGATGACTTATGACTACAAAAGGGACATTAAGATTAGGATAAAGGTATATTATATGAAGGGAGGTATAGGTTTAGATATGATTTGGGTGGGCTAGATGTTTGGATAATGATCAATGTTGATATATGACTATGTATGACTCAAGTGTTGATAAGGGATTGTAGGATATGGTGTGACTAAGGAAATAATAAAATATCATGGTGGGATGAATGGATATGACTAGGATATGATTAGGACAAGGGGAAGATAAGAGAGGTAAGGCTAAAACAAGGACAAGAGATGAGGATTGTAGATAGGATTAAGACTAGTGAATGAATGATAAGGATATGATATGGGTGATGATGGACAAGAGTTGTGATGTTTAGAGGCAAGTCTAGGATATGATAATGGTGATGGGGGTAAACTAAAACAAGATAAGTTGATGATGGTGAACAAGTGATGATTGATTTGTGAGGAAGGGTCTATGTTTGAATTAGGGGTTAATTTTGTGTGTTGTTTTATAAAGTATGCAAATAATATAGGTCATGACAATACATAAATAATGTAATCAATCTAAAAACCTATTAATAGTGACTGACACTGGTGTGTAACACGACACCTAACCCACCGAACATCTCATTGAGAATGGTGACATATTGGTCTCCCAACCCTCACTCAAAGTCTAATCATAGTGAGTTATATTGAAGGATGATATTTCCCCTTTCCCTGGATGTCTATTGTGGCTAAAATGTCTTATGATAGGTTTATAAAGGCTCACTAGGGGAGCCCTCGATATATACAAGGTATAGTGGGGTCCAAGTTCATGTAGGGGACTATATATCCCCCTGTGTATTAGAGTCAAAATCAGACCCCACTCCACAAAACTCTATATGGATTATTCTTCTTGGCGCTAAATGGTATCTCACCCTAATATTTATACTCCATCAGAACATAAAATGTGGTCTTGTGCATGGTGGTGAAATCCATAATCACAAGTCCCCTATGAATATTGCAAGTACATGGGGATCAATTCCATGTCACTTTGCCCATATAAACAAAAATGGGAAGGTTTGTTAGTTATTTTTGATCTTCCAAGAATCTCCACTAAGGATGCAAAGAGGAGAGGTTACACAACCTTAGGCTTCGAGTGGAAAATCAAACAGATAAAAATTGAGATGAAATACAAGCAAGCAAAACAAATAAATTTATTACCCTAATTAAGATGTTATATATACAAAATATATACAAGATGGTTTAAAAATGACAAAATATTCAACAAATGTCCTACAAGACAAATATTAGTAGTTTGAAATTAGCTTCTTTGATAAGTGGACCTGCAAATAAAATGACATTAGTAGTTTCAATTGTTTGATCTATGACCTAAAAAAATAACAATAGTAGTTTGATATTTCAATGGCTAACCTGCAACACAAAGGGTTAGGCAAAGAAAAAATTGTGTAGAAGATAAAGTTGCCACTATCACTCTAAGGTTGCCTCTATGTAGATAAGATAAAATATATATAGGAGATTAGTTTTATCAATAATATCACTAGCAACAAAATTGCACTTAGAAGTATTGAACAAGGGGTTGGGGTACGAGGGTTTGGGGGCAGCAACCCCAAGCAAGGTCAAGGGGAAACGGCCCTTGTAGGGTTCAAGGGTATATCGCTTAGCATTTTCCTTGTCACAGTATAGGGTGAGGTCGAGGGGTATCACCCATGATGGCAAATATAATTTGAAGCTTGATGTGTCCTTGGAATTATTCAAAATGTACCAATTTTTTTTTTAAAATCCTCTTTTTAACCAAAAAAAAAAAGGAACTCCAAAACTTGAAAAATGTTAGTAATAATGCATATATCTACCCATTAAACCAAAAGGAATTAGCTCTTATACATACCAAAAATTAAAAACACTTTGACAACATTTTTTGCCCTGGTATAATTTTCACATTAAGTCATAAGAGACTCTTATAACAAACAAGTCATGTGTATTTAGGTATACATGGATGGATGGAGAAACATATTAAAAATATTAATTTAAAACAAAATTTTAATAGAATACTTGATATGTATCAAGCATTAACGAATTCAATCAATGCTCACATTTGATATATATATGCGAATGCCAAGAATCTGAAAAAAATTAAAAAAATGATATTGTTTATTCAATAAAATGGGTTTTTTTGTGAAATAAAAAACTATTGACTAAATATTCAATTTATTAACCATTAAAAATTGACATATTTCTTACTTGTGTTATCATATGCATCATGTCAGTGAGGCAGGGATGACGGGAATATTCAAACATTACATATTGTAGTACCTACTAGAAATTGGCCCAAAAGTCCAAGTAACATTAGAAGGGATTATTTAATAGGATATGATATGGTGAGACAACCTCATATGTAGTGCAAAAGACTAATACTGAATCATATTTAAAGGTTGAGGATTAAATCATATGAAACTAATGGACCTCAAGCACTCCATAAAGGCCACAATTTTTTAGTTTCTTTAGGCTCTCTTTTGTTCCCCCTATTCATGGGAGAAGTTTCAATCTCATCATCTCCTTCTTGTCCCCATCCATATAATGGTCCCATGAATACTTGGTTGGCATGTAATCATCATGGTTTCTGCTCAAACCCTTTCCACTCTCTCTGGGTAGTAACACAGAGTTCATCATATCGTTGTCCACAATCAAATCATTTTTTGTATTGAGATAACAAAGTGTATTAAACATTAAAATGGGAAATTAGATGAAACAATGAAGGAAAACCTCACAACAGACACGTTGATTATTGTAATTTTAATTTTTTTATTATTTTAGTTATCCCGTCATGACATCATGTCTATCTTGTAGTTGGTGCTCATCGATTTGGGGTACCCTTTCACTCTCAAGAATTTAGGTGACCTAAAAATAAAGCTCCCATTCAATCCATGACTAAGGGAAGGATAATAAATTAAATGTTATGGTCTC